>VZTT01037974.1:1153-14639 GCA_013400855.1 Buphagus erythrorhynchus | reverse complement strand
TTAAGAGTACATGCCTTTAGAGTTAACAGTGCAAACCAGAATAATTAAACTATCCATCCTGGTTAAACCTCTGTAAGAATGTGCTTCTGGTATCACTTGGACAAATAAAAGCATGAACTGCTAATTCTGTTAAAGAATAGAGTATCATACAAAAATTTTGCAAACTAATGCAACAATCAATCTCATTTTAGGCATTTCTGAAAGTGTAAGTGGGAGAATCAAGCTGTCAAAAAGGCTTATGGAATATACATGTTTGGATCCCTTTTTATATTCTCAGACTTTCTCAATGCATTAAAACTTCTTACAAACTCTAAAGGCATGTACTCTTAAATGCATTGATTATGATGTTTTTGAAACGTCACAGAACTCAAAAAGAACCATTCTGTTATATGCTGAATTCTTTCCCTAAGAATACTGGAGTTCTTCTAATGAGGTACCACACACACAAGATGTTTTGAAGACCATGAGACCCCAAAGATGTTTTGAAATTGGGAATTACTTGAAATATTTTCAAGCAAATTCTGTTGTCTCAAGACTAACACTTCATACCTCCAAGGTGGTTGGTTTATTGGCCACATTTCCACCTACGTGGAAAGTGCTGAGAGAGAAGCTCCTTTAAATGCCTGCAACCTAAAACACGGCCACCAGCAGTCTGAAATACCAGAGTGAGTGTCCCATAAGACAAGACTAATTGTGTGTGTGTCATCCTTCCAAACACTGTAGCATTTTAGCATATAACCCCTCTCCAAAGCAGTAGGTTCTGCTGGGCAAGCTGAGATGGTGGGGAGAACCATCCTATTTAGCACTACTCACAGAACAGAAATCTTAGCTGGTGGTAAAAAGTTGTTCGAAATAAAAAACAGAATATGGGCGAATTTTTTCTTGCTATTTTTTTTCCAAGTGATGTGAGATAAAAAACTCTCAAACTAGTTTCAAACTAGTTTGAAATTGTGCTATGGGTGTATCTTCTTGCTCTGAATACATAGTGGCTGCAAGGGCTCAGAAGTGCCAAAAAACAATGGTTTAAACTAAACACTTTGAGGCCTGGAAAGACCTGTAGCATAACTTCACTATGCTGTACAAAATGCAGCAATTTAAAAAATAATAGTAATTCTGAAAGCGAAAAGAAGACCTTTCTTTAAAATCATGCTGACAACATCCCAGTGACATAAATATTGCAGCTCTGTCACTTCCATCCTCAGTTACCTACGAACAACTACTTTGTGCAAACAATTTAGCAAGGCCCTCACTACTTCACTTCATTAAGTGTTATATTGAACACAACTCAGATCCACTATGTACAATCAACAGTAAACTGTAAAGGCAAAGAATCCTGAACTGACACCAGACACAGTAAACATTCCACAATTATGTTGAGTAAATCTTACCACTCCCTGTGGTTTCATTTCAATACAAATTAATCACATGCATTTCAAACTCCTCTTTTCTAGCTTCTGTTAGGCTTTCCCACTCTGACCCACTCCCGCTACGCCTCACAGCTTTTCCTTCTATGCAACATTTCCCATGGTCCCTAAAGCCAGAAATGATTATATAATTTAGGTTTGTCAGTGAACCAGAGAAACAGGCACAGTATCCCCCTCAGCCACAACAACACTTATGAACAGGCTGGACATCAAAAAAAAAAAAAAAAACAAACAACCCATTTCCAGTTTGTTATGCTTCCAGAAATAAAAATATTATTTACTCCAGCTGAAACTTTTTCATTAAGGCAAGGCATAACTATTTTTCAAAGTTTCAGATGCACTTAAAGGTTATATGCTACATTGATTCTTCATAAAAAGGCAGGTCTTTTCATGCCTTAATGCCTAACAGTATTGCTACATCACAGCACACAAGGCACAATAAATAACCTTAAAACTACGCAACTGGTCAATGTATAGAGAGCAAACATTTAATGGAAAATACATTCTTTCATATAGCAATTCTTCTGGGTTGCTTACTGGAAAGTAGTAATGTGGTCTTAGTGGAAATAGACTTTAATCCAATTGGAAATTGGACTAAAAACCAGATACAGGTTGCTTTCAAAGGGGGAAAAATGACATAAAGACAAAATTTCCAACTGAAAGAAAAAAAAAGCACAGACTTTTATACTCAGATGTTTATTCCTGACTGATTCAACAGAATAACAACAATCTGGGCTCTTTTCTGTATTTGACAGCTGGGCATCATCCCATAAACACAAGTCCCAAACAGCTTCCCCTTTAATAGCTACAGGAGTAAAAATAAATAGATATGTTAAAAAGATTACCTAATCCTGCAAACTTGATGCAAGTCGGGGTATTTGTTAAGATTACTTAACTCTCTAAGTGAGCTATAATTTCAGATTCTTTTATTTCTATAAATCTGGGAGGTAAATTAAAGAAATACACAAGCAATATGATTGATCAGTCATAAACTACTTAAAGTTTATAGAGAGAAAGAGAAATGACAATTTTAACATGGAGAAGCCAGATTGTCACAGCTTACTAGGAAGAAGAAAAAATGGACCACGAATTAGTGGTATTTTAAGAAACTGTTGTAGTTGGCATTTTAGAAATACTGGAGAGGAAATATCTAAACAAAGGACAAAATAAGACTCAAACCTGTCTGTCAACTCACCACTGCTTTATATCCTTCTCCCTCTACATATCCTCCCTCCCTGTTTTAAGCCAGAAGAACCCACAAGTGCTATACCACACTGTTTATTTAAATGAGCAAGTGAGCCATAGAAGGAACTTCAAATCTTGCAGCACAAGCAGAAGTGAAAAACAGATGCTGAAGATGAACTGAAAGCATCAGAAATATGGAAGTGCAACTGAAACTTTAGAAAGAAAGAAAAGGAAATCCCCCTACAAACCACTGATCTAATTACTTAAATTGTACTTTAGAGATCAAAGGAAGTTTTACAAGCAAACATACTCATGAATTAGCAAGAATTTTAGCTGAAGAATCATATAATGAACTTTTAATCATATTTGATAATAAGAGTTTCACAAGCAAGACAGTAAGTGTCCCATGGTCACTAAGTGGTGAGGAAAAAGGCAGGATGAACTGAAACAATGGAAAAGATAAAGAGAATAATACTTCAGGTGGATGTCTTTGGTATGCAAGGAGACAAAAAGTACATTTATATGTTTACACACAGAGGCATGCAAAGAGACAGTAGGTCTGGCTATGATGATACAGGATGAGTAGAGAAAACCAACTATTTTCTGAAGAACATTTGCAAAGTTAAACAAATATCCAGCTCATCTCTTAATCCAGAAAGAATAATTTAAAAATAACCACTGACACCCATAATCTATTGTGAGTGTTTTCCAATTTGAAGCATAAATCAAAATAAAATAAAATAAAATACTAATCAGAAATGAGGCATATTAGATCTGCAATGTATGCAGGCTTCAGTGGCTTAGCATTTCCTAAGTCTGGATGACAGCATATTTGTTTACTCACAGTATTATGGAAGAGTCATCTATTGAAGGTCAAAGCTAGGCAGATGTGCAAGGATTCAGAATGAATAATCAAGAATCCAGGATTTCATGTCCATTTTTCTGCCCCAGAAAAGGAATTTACCTCAGCAGAAGTCCTCTTTCACTTTTGTACCAGGTAAGAAGATAATCCCTTTTGCATTAACACCTTGCACTGTCTGCAGCTGACATTTGTAGTGTCCCACAGCAGTTGTTGTGAGAAGGTAGGAACAAACCATAAAGATCTACCACATAATTTGAACTATATGCAAAAAGAACATTGATATATTAACAGTTAAGGAGGAATTTAGATAAGGGCTATATAAAAGATATTTTTATCCTGAATACTTCGAGCATGCTTAAATATATACTATGTAGAGCAAGGTATTGTTGTGTTGCAATTACAAACATATGCTAGGGTTCTGAATTCAGAAGTTTCTCTAACAGCTTAAAATCACATAACCAATATGCCTCAAGCTGCTGTACTACTGAACTTGTGCAAACTTATTAAAGCCTGTTGTGAAAAAATTATTAGCATGCATGTAAGTAACCAGGCAAAGTCCAAGGATCATCACCAGGCAGCAGTTAACCAGTTAACCCTTCAATGATGAGAAAGTTCAGGAGTCACTAACTCCCTCCTGCTCCCACACAGAGATGTGCTTTTTTTGGCTTTCTACCTCACTGCTGTTTGAAAAGGAGGTGGAAGACAAGCCTGTCTGAACTGACATGCCAGGGGTTTCTGCAGGACTGGCCCTGAGCAGTTTACTGGGAAGCCAGAAGCAAACACAGCCAATCAAGCAAGATGTCAATGTCCATCCCACTGTGGGGAAAAGGAGCACTCATAAACACAGAGCAAGCAGGGAACAGCAGAAGATGCTGGCTGTCAAGGAGGCAGCCCACTCAAAAAAACACATCACCAATGCACATACATGTGAAATTCTTTTTTTTTCACTTTCTTGTGATGAGTAATGGTGGAGTTTATTATCAGTATGAAAAAAGCTGAGGTGTCCCTACAAATACACAAATACACCCCACAGGTGCAATTTTCAATATTCTTTGCCAAGCAGTGCAAAGAAACCATTTTCTTTACCAGCACAGGTAGCAGTGCTGAGTTGGACCAAGGAATGGCTGACATGTCTGGAGCCAGATACTGGAGGCAAGAGTGACTTCAGGAAAGCCAGCATCTCCTACAGCAAACAAAGAGCTGCCTTCAAACCATGACTGCCCAAAGCAAAACCACTCCTTGGGAGAGGGTACAAAACAGTGAGTCTCTTGTAGCAGGTATTCCTCTTATTTCTTGATATGAAGGACATGCTTATACCACATTTGAGAACAGGTTAAAAGTAAGAGTACACAGTGGCTAGAAAACTCTCAGAGTAGCACATGTCCTAATGCTCTTAGCCTACCTAAAACAACACTAAAAGGACTTCAGGAAGAGTGATAAGCAACATACTAACTGACAAAAACACACTGTTCTGAAATTAATAAATATATTTCTGTATGTATTCTTCTGTGTGCAACATATATCCACTTAAATTTCACAATTTAAACTGTAGAACCAGGACAAAAACTCTGTAGCAATTGTAATAGTTTTGTAGCAAAGATGGATTCAACATAATTTTTTATGTGTTCTAGTCACCAAAAAGCAGTAGTTTTACCTCTTGATATTAAGCAATGCCCAAGGTATCCCAGTGGGAGTGTTGAAAGCAGGCAGCAATTTCTCTCCAAGCTCCACTGCCTTTTTTCGGAAAACCTGAAAGTTAAGAAGAAACCAAGTGTTGGAAAATGCATTGTTGCTCCAACTAAATTAACTCAGCTAATATGATTATTGAGCATATGGTACAATCCATCTCAGCACAATGAAGCATCCCTGCTCCCGCAGAGTGACGTCAAAGGAACGAAGCAGCACAGCCTGTTTTCCATTGCACCTGGTAAGGAGAGAACTCACACAGCAGGATCACACAGTGACAATGCCCAGATGACCTGCTCCTGGCACGACTGGCACCAAGCCAGAGCCACCAGCACAGCCAGACCCGATACTGCAGAGCAGCTCACACAGTCCTGGCTGCCCCTGCCAGGTACCCCGTGCTCAGGGAAGGGGCCATGAGCAGAGGATGCTGCTGCAGCTTGGCTGGCTGGCCAGCAGCTCCCTGCCCCAAGCACCACATCCTCCTGGAGCGTGGGGATGCAGCTGCAGGAAGCCACCTTTGCTCTCTGTCAGGTTTATTAACAGGAGCTCAGCACACTGCAGGAGCCTGGGCTGCATCGCCACGTGGCTGCTGTACTGCCAACCTGCTGGCAGTCTGGAGCAAAAATACCCCCCCAGATCACCAAAAATATAAACCCCACACATTTTGCAGTCTTTATGGACTCAGCTGGCTTATACCCAGAGTGTCAGTGCCACGATTAATCAAAAAATTGGAATATACCCCTGCGGCCAATTGAGACTTAACTGATATGTAGCATCTAAAGAGTTCCAGCTTTCATTTCAAAAACATGAAGCAGGAAGGCCTCAAATGCTTACCACACGCCCACGGTAAATAGTTAAAAAGCTGGAACAAAGAGGATTTTGCTTTCCTTCAACTGCCAGCTCAGCTCAGGTTACATTAACCTTACTGTTTGTGCACGGAGTGCTCTACTAAGAGAGTTTTTAATTAGAAGCAATATTGTTCCAACTTAAATATAGAAACCTATTTAGTGATTTCAATATGTGGATGTTCAAGGCCTATTTGCTTGGAATTACACTGGGATCTTGCGCAACACTGAAAGGGATTATCCCAGGTGTAGCAGCCAAAATAGCAAAGTCACCTTCATTGTTCTCTCTTTCTAATAATGGTTCCTTTCAACTCATTTTTTCCCCTCAGGCATATTTATGATGGAATTATATTTATTTATGTATTAAAAATCAGTTTGTACATCTGATGCATCTTGTGCTGCAGTCATGCATATATGTTTATGTGAAAATATCAAGACATTTGCTGGACAAAACAAGATAATGAAGAAATTTCTTTCCACAGAAATAAAATACAATTTGTAAAATACCACTTTCTGAAAGCTACATTGAAGGAAGGTTTTTATTATTGAAAAATAAGTGATCAGGAGTGAATATAAAATTCTGGAAGAATCATGTTACCATAAAAAAGCCCCAGACTACCTCATCCCACGGTCTCTCCATATGATACAGATCTCAAGATTTCTGTGGCAACATTCCAAGATTTAGAATTACAGTAAAAGATATTTTGAGGGAGGTTAAGTAATTTCAAGCCAAATTATGTCTGGATTCAGAAAACTTTCTTGAGTAGATTGCATCAGAGTGCTGGGAGAAACTTGAAGCAAAGCAGCAGGGAAAACAATTTGCTTGGAAATCCCTTCATAATCCACGATATTTCTGACTTCCCCATTTACCAATTATGTGGATTCTGATGAGAATTATTTATGGATTTGTTACCTTTATCCAGCACATAATTCAGTCATCCCAAGGGTTAAAGCCTTAGTGAACACTCGGTGCAGAACATAATCACCTCTTGGCAGATTTCCTCAGGAGAAGCAGGGACAGTCACTCACTCAGAGTGCACAAGCTTTCCCTTGCTTCACAGTCACGTTTCTCACTTTGGTCTGCTGAAGTCAAACCTACCTTTTGCTCTTTTAAAACAAGACAGGCCTCTCTCAGCCTTTCAAAGCATATGATGTGATCAACTCCTCAGCCTCTCTGCCCTGAAACATCGCAGTCCTGACAGGAGAGTGGCTACAGTCATCCTCCTAAGCCATGGGCACGCCAGGACCCTGACATTCTGAAGAAGCATCTGCTGCACAGCATAAACCCCCTACCTTTAGCCATACATAAAGGAGCTAGACAGATGTCTTATGGATTGTTTTTAAAGGTGCCATATGTATTCTTTTTAGATGTTTATGTAAGGACAACAGGAGATCTCCCCTTCAAAACAAACACACTTAACCACAGCAGAGGTAGCAAGGCTCAGTACCTGCTGTACCTTGCAGGCTGTATCAATCCTTCATCATTAAAAAGATTACATGCGAGCTCAGAATGAGATCTTTTACAATAATTGCTTCTGGACAAAAATGTGGGATTTTAGCATCTTAATTTTATGTAGAGCAATAATGCTTTACTTGCAAATATTTCCACCAACTCTATATTTTTAAAGTTCTACTTTATTTATATTATACATAAACAACACCAATTCTCTCAAAATAAAAATTGCCTACTTTATGGAAATGTCACAAACAGTGGCTATCAAAAAATAAACACATGAGATGTAAGTAAAGCAGTAAGTATTGTTCCACATATGGATATTGAAGGAAGAGGTAATTAAGTCCTGACAAAACTAACGCCCTGACCACCAACATTACATTACACAGTGAAGCCAGGCATTCTAATTTCTTTCTTGTCCAAAATGCACCTCTTCCAATGCACTTAACAATTTTCATAGTAGGCAATTAGGAAAAAAGAATTTTAAAATATTTTTAAACCATCGTACAATTTTGAAACAAGTGCTGAGGTGATGATGCACTTCTTGTTTACATGAGAATTTCAACAGGTTATTACTAATGCATGTTGGTGATTTTCCTTCCCCTTCCAGAGTTAAAAATAAAAATCAGCTATGGACTTTGTCTAATTTTATCTCTAGGTCTAATTTACCATGGCTGAACAACTGACTGGTAAATCACTATCTATGAAGAACAGCATAGACAAGAATGACAAGACTACAACAACACTGAATGACTGAGCACAATAAATTGTAGCCTCATGCAGTAAAATTATACTCTTCCAGAAAGGGTAAAAGGGTGAAGATAAATAAAGGAACCACTTTATTTCTCAATTTTCAACTTTAACAGTTAGTAGTAGTAGTAGTAATAATAATAATAATAATAATAGGAAAAGCAGATGCTGCAATTATTGCACATCATCCACAATGCTCACTGTATTTTTCTTCTGCAGAAATTTACAGTATTGGACAAGAAATAAATACTGTGCTGGGTAAGATATTTTTGGGGGTAATAAAAGTAAATAAACAATAGGAACTTCTACTTCTTATCTCTACTTCTGAATCACATTTCAACTTTTGCCAAGCCCCGATCCTTCCCCACTACCACCCAGGAAAGTAAAGTGATTGTTTGGTAAGCACGAACTGTGACAGCCATTACCAAGAAGCACAAAACAAAGGCAGAAATGACAGAGCACAAAACCGAGAGACATCAAAAATGAGAGACATCTACAGCAAATTTCCCATCCCAGTGGTTTTCTTTAGAGCCTCAAGGACCTTTCCTGGCTTTTCCTCATGAATGCTCATCCAGAAGTAATGAAAGATTACTTACATGAAGTACTCCAACTGGGTCAGACCTGGGAGAAGCTGTCACAGTCCCGTACCTGAACTTACCCTTCACTCCATGCTTAGTTTATATATTTACCTACAAATACAAAAGTCTACAAAGCACTCCTGAGGCCTCCATCACTTTCTCCAATGCTCTGTCATATCTAGACAGCATACTTTTTAAGGAAGAGGGACTGTGGAGTTATTTACCTGGCATATTGGCAGTCTCTTTACCAAGTGGTGCACTAAGTAAGCCACACTGCCATCAATCCCTTCTTTTAAATTGAGGATTCACAGCAAAGTACTATGATTACCTTTAAAGAGCAATGAAGCCACTAAAATTTGCACTGATATTTAACTGAGCTAAACAACATACTGCAACAAAGAAAATTATTCTAAGTGAAGCACTGTGGTTCAGGAAAGAAAATTATAATTGACACCAGTCACAAATACATGATCAATATTTAAAACTATAGAGTTGGGTAGGACACCAGATGCTTTCTCAAGCATTTCTCTTTAACCTAATTTTTGCTAGTAGACAGACTTTGGATGGGAGATAATTCTCTTTTTAAACTCTCAGATGTTACTAACATTTTTTAAAAGTATAATGCTGATTGTTACTGTAGGAAGGTCCTGTGTAAGATGGACTCCTCCATGAAATAAGTAGAGATTCCTTCACACTCCACAGTCCTACTCAAAATCAGCACTAAAGCAAATTAGAAACTTATTATAATCATACAATGGATTATACAGAAGACAGAGTTACTATACTTTCTATTTCAATCTCTGTTTATATTAGTAGGCTGTAAATTGTTTAAATAAGCTTGGGGCTAATAAAGAAGCATCTTCATTGTCCTTTGAGTTACCAATCTTGAGTCCCTTAAAAACACAAAAGTCATGTCAGACCACCACCATTACTCCAAGCCAGCAATTCTCTGAACAACATTTGAGTAAACACTGGTAGGTAAGCAAGAAATCCACCTCACTGCTGCACACAGTCCTATTACAATCTGTTCATTCCATAGGCAATACACACTAAGCCAGGGAACAAGACATTGTTTTCTCACTCATCAGGTAGCCTTAAATATTTCTTAAATACATATAAGTATTTTTGGTCTTCATAAGAGTGAACAAACTAACTAACTGAGAGATCATACATCCAGAACTGCGATGCTCGTGTTAGAACTCCAAATGTCACAATCAATCAGATCTTGCAGACTCTTCCGTCCATTAACAAATCTTATTAGGGAAAAGAGTGTTCCCACAGAGAAACAAGGCTCTGCCTGCAAAGATGCAACCACAGGGCAAAGACCAGACCTGTCATCTGGTGAGCACTGGCTTTCATTACAGTGCAAGAATGTTATCTCCTCTGGATAAACAAAAATGTTTCCTCTGGCTGGAATGAAAAATCCCTTTGAAAATGTCAGATTACCTCATTGTGGTTTTAATTGCTATTGCTAATCAGGAAGAAAAGAAAGCACAGGAAACAAATATCTTAGAATTGCGTATGTGGCACATCTAATTTTAAAAAAGGCATAACATGGTGCAGTAATCATAAATTAAAGAACAGCCAGAATTCTGCCTTAAGAAGTTGCCCATATAAAGGGAACCAGAAATTAAAATTTAACACCAAACGAAGGAATATATGTTTTAATCTTTTTTTTTTCAATTGACATTTTCTCAACATTTATAATTCTATCAAATTAAGCATTTCTCATTTTTGTTTTTATATTTACAGATAAAAACTGACAAGTCACTAAGTAAGATTTATTGTTTTCTTTCCTGTACCTGACTACATTTCCCAGTAGGGTAAGGAATGAATATTTCAGTGCAAAAGCAGAAAACGAGAGCAGAAAAATGAACAGGGACAGGCCACTTTCCTGCTCTTCAGAACACTGAATAGAAATCCTCTCAGCATAACAAATGTTGACTTGGGTTCAAAGTGATCTGCTAACAAAAAAGAACTCTCTCAGAACAACTTGTTCCAATAACTTCTTTACTGAAAGACAATCTAGGATTTTTGCTGTATTTACATCTGTTTTATTTTTGCAATGAAAGACTAGAAATGCTACATAAATTCTGGTACCCCACCTGACATAACAGAATACTTGAGATAGTGTAAGCTGAATTCTGCCACTATCTGCAATACCAAGTGATACCACACCTAACTGCCATATTATTTGAAACCATTTCCTATAACACATTTTCAGTGTTTATGACAGCTGGATAAGTTACCCAGATGCTGGCATTAATTCATCAGCAAGTAGTGCTTTCACAATTACTGTCACCTTGACACTAGCAGGTGGCTGTGAGTTTTATTTTGTTCAGTCCTCACTTCCAGCTGAGTTCAAGTAATTTATGAATATTCTGTGCTAAAAACTGAGGAGACAATTAATAAAGTTTCTGGAAACAAGCACTGTAATGAGTCACATCAGTGTGATCATCAGTGCCAACAGAAGAAGCCAAATGGCTTTCAAAAGAGGACTTTCACTGCTGTAGAAGTATTTTTGTACATCTAGATCCACAAGTATCAAGAGTGTGTTTTGAGCATTTTCCCCAGGAAACAGACTGTGTTCAAGACTGATTTCCTAGTTTCTGATTTCCTGGGCCAGCCCTGGTCCTGCTGGACTTGAGCACGTGAAATGCCACACCAACACGAGCCCACCTCCAGCCCAGTACTGCACTCAATCTCAAGTTTAGATACCAGGATACTGAAGAGGGTGACAGTGCATTCAAAACAAGTGGCTCCACTTGAGGCTACACCTACAGCAGACAAAGATTAGTCAGAGCTGACCAACACAATGGCACATGCTGACACCAGCCAGCATCACACTCCTCACCATTCTGCATTTTGGGAAGGCTTTCTAGTTTGCAAGTGTAATATCAAACCAAAAGCACCTTTGCCCATCTGTACAACTCACCTCAAACCTGATAAAACAGTGATCATAGAAGTATGCAAATGACCTGCTGGAGAGATTCAGGCAGCTTGTGGTATTTGTGAGCAACCACTCACCTGCAAACTGCTAGAATAGCTGTGTCTTTTTCACAACTTGAGGACATAACAAACACGAGTAAGCTTTTAGATTTGCCCTTTTCAGAATAATCCTGTATGCTGGTCACCAGCTCGTAGAAGAAAATTCACATAAAAAACCTGCTTATTGCATAAATCAGATTAGATTAAAAAAAAAAAACAACAAAAAACAAAAAAGAAAACAATTAATAAAATCCCTTATTTTATTCAATTAGCCTTTTTTTGTTATGGTTTCACTGGCAGCAGGAAAATTAATTTTCTTTTCTAGCTGACTGCTGTACCAAAGAAGTCACATAGTACCATGAAGAGTATCCTCTCTGTGGAAAAGATTATAGAGAACTTAATCGAATAGAAGTAACTGGATTAGTGAGAGATTTCCAGATTTCATTCAAATGTACACAGCAAAAAGCACAAATCCCCTCAAATTATCAGCAGTAGCTAACGTATGTAATTACTTCAGTCATTTTTTAACTAAAGAATTTTTAAGTAGATATACAGTGTGAAAATCTTATGTTAGAAAGGCCAGAATTAAATGGTACAAACTGTCAAAAAAGAGTGCAAGGCATAAATCAAAGAAATAGTAATGTACAGTAAGTTTTCCATATCTCACTTGCATTTTAAAATGAAGACAGGAATTGCTAGATGACTGCAGAATTTAAAAAATCGTAAAGGAAGACTCTGTTCCTGCTGTATTTAGTTATTTTCTTTTGTACTATTCACGTGTATTTAGGATTGCTTACAAAGACAAACTCCAAGCACTATTTAAGAGGAAGAACTTTTAGACCACAGGAGAAAAAGCAACTGCTCATTTATCTACAAACATCAAAAAGCATGAGTTTTTTTAAAGCTTATGTATACTTGAACAATTAGAAGCTTAGCTACAGCCCACTAGCACTGGAAAGCTTATGAACCAACCATTTAATAACACCCCTGCTGCAATAATTCAAGAAAAGGTGGTGATGAATGCAATAAACAAACTGCAATGATTGCCTGTAATAACAAAAGGAATTTGTTACTTACAAAAGCCTTTGAGAATTCCTCACCCCAGACTCAGGGCAGCTTTAATTTTTCAAGAGGTGCGATAAGCAGCATGCATAAAGAGCAGCGAGTTGGATTTACTGCACATGTACGGATTAACTGAGCACTGGCAACTGGCTCCCGAGGCCCCAGACACAGGTAACAAGACTCACACCTGCAAAAACTCTGCTCAAATCTTAAAACTCTGAAATACCACACCACCCCAAAAACATAAATTGTNATTGTGAAACAGCTCAGTGTCAGCAAATCAGTGTCAAAGATTTGGGATGCCAGCTTTGTGTCCTGTCAGCAATAGAAAGCCTGGGACTGCAGGTCTCCAGTCAAATAAAACATTTTTTCAAGCAAGGACAGATGGCAAGCTAGCAGGCATTAAAAGTGTCAGCATGATGGAGGACTGAGCCCACATCCAGTGGAAGTTTTAAACCTCTGTTTTTATATAACATCCACATAAGAGGAACAGGATTTTAACCTGCTCCATATGAATTCACACCATGGTATGTCCTGCTTTGAACAACAGGCACCATTGTAAGAGACACCATACAACTAAAGTATGAACAGACACTAGCACTAAAAAACTCTTTCCCAAGGTCCCTTTGTCCCAAACAAAATAAGCCCTCTCC
>VZTT01037973.1:4790-17080 GCA_013400855.1 Buphagus erythrorhynchus | reverse complement strand
ACAGTGGTCTTCGCCTTCCACAGGCACATAACAAAGAATATTAATTGGAAAATGATTTTTTCTTTCTTTTCCGTCCCATGGCTTATCCAGATACATTAGATAAAATTCCTGTCTAAATAGGACTAAATTCTACTGGGTTCTGTTTTTCTGGTTGGGGTTTGCTTTGGTATTTTTTTAGCTAATGACTGCAAGTAATATGATTCTGCTGTCCACATCAAATATAGTGACACATAAGATACACAAATAACAGGTTCATTTGCATTCATTTTATGTTTGTTGTTAGTGTTTTTCAATATTTTTGTCAGAAAGTCTGAAAACACGCCTGTGGAAGTTTTACCTTTGTCACTGGCACAATGCCCTCCCACTAACCTGAGCAGAGAATGTAAGGATAGTTTAGCCCTGGAAAATCCCTGAGGAAATATTGTTCATTTTCTTCTGAATATTAGACACAATTGTGGCACATTAATTTGGGATTAGACTGCTGGGTTTTTCTGGGATATTTTTTCTCTTATCTTATATTTACATATATCTATGTACACAAACAACAGGATGGGAATGCTGGAGCAGCTGTCTCAAAGCTTTATTCCATCACAATCATCAGTCTCATTTTACAGAACCAAGCAAGGGAGATGGAACAGCTTCAGCTGCTGGCACAGCAGACGAAATTCTCTTTGTTAGAAAGTCTTTTAACACCTTTCTATCCAATAGCATGATATTAAAAGCTGACAAGTGTTTGCTCAGGCCAATTAATAAAGCTGCACATACATCTTGCTTTGAACAATGCTGGCTTGTAATATCTTAAAACAATGGATAAAGCTTCATTATTAAGATTACATATTTCTTCTGTCTTGCTTAACATATTTTCCTGAAGCCTATTTCTAGCTCCGAGTATTGTTTCTTGTCCTTGCATCTTCAGCATTCTTGCATTTCTCCATCCTGAGATTTGCTTTCACACAGCTTTCTGAGAGTTTTAAACCTTTTCTGTTTCCCATGGTTCTCCCCCAGGGTGGGCAGGGCAGGGTCACACCCATGGAAGGACACACAGCATGTTGCTGACCTGGCAATGTGGGAGAGGTTGCTTAGTGAAAAATACCATATAAAGAAGTGACTTGGGAAACACATATGGTTTTGAAAATCCAGGATTTTAGAAGCCTCTAATGTGCTTAAGCAGGTGGAGGGGAAATAGAGCACATAGCACAAACAGTATATAACAAACCACATAGGAAGTTAGTTGCTAGGAAAAACCATTGAAATAAGATATATTGTGAAAACTCAGCAAAGCAAGACCTAGATATGGCACAAGCCTGATGAAGCAGGAACCTGTGTCTCCAGAAACCAGCCAGGGACAGACAGGTGGTTTTGAGCAGGACAGGCTGACCTGAAGAAGAGCCAGACCTCCACTGCACCTGCCCAGGGGCAGAGGTCAAACAGCAAACACAGGAGGAAGACGTCTTTACTTCATCAGAAGACCAAGGACCACCAGAAGGCGTGGCAGCTGATTATAATACAAAGGGAGAGAAGGTGTAGATGGGCGAGCAGGGAGGTGTGGGCTGGTGGGATCAGTGTGTATTTGTAGCTGGAACCTTGTGGGATCAGTGTGTATTTATAGCTGGAACCTTGTGGGATCAGTGTGTATTTATAGCTGGAGCCTGGCCTGACCAGGACACCATGGTTTGGAGGAGATATCCCCCCACGTGTCCCAGCTGGCAATGAAACACTCTCTACAACTTCAGTGTCAAGTCCTGATTCCCAAAATCAGAAGTTCTGTGTCTTGAAGAGGAGTTTAAAACCAGCTTGTCTCTTGCAATGAAGGGCTTGGTGTCCCCAGTGCTCTGTGCCCTTGGTTGTCACACAGTGGTCCAGAGGGACAGGAGTCGAGCCAAACACACCAGCACACTGTAGAAACACTGTCATTATCTGTGCAAATGTAGTCATTACTGGACTCCCCTACAGCAGAATTCCATTTTTACTTTAAATAGCTTCACAAACTTTGATGGTAATTTCTTCTTCTCATGAGATGTGCAGAGGCACACCTTTGCTCATGTCTCGTGTTACCTGCTCTGAACAAGAGTGAACAATTTTCCTGTCAGTGCAACCACTAGAAATGGTTAGTGGGGCTGTGAATGCAGTTACAGAGAGGGTTTGTGTTCTACAATTTCTCTAGAAATCCCACTCATTGTTTCCTGCTCTGGGGTCTTTGCACACATTATTTTAAAAGGAATGATGCAAATTGTTGCTGCCTCACAAAAGCTTCTTTCATGATCTCTCTGAAAAGGAGCTGTAGTTCTCAATAGCCCATATTTGTCATAATCTGGGACTAGCAAACCTATGTCCTGTTTTACAACGTGCTCTGATTTCATGTAGTATGTCTTAAGCTTAGACTGGAGTCCAAAATCTGACCAATAATTCATTAATAATTTACTAGATTTATAAAATTGATAAAGAGGTGACAGCAGCAATGGAGTCTATGTAACTACTGTGTGAAACCCTGAAATTAAAACATATCAGTTCAAACCTGGACAAAATAAGTCAAGTAATCCTGCAGCACTGGAGAAACAGCCAGACCAAAAATCTTTGCATTGGCACGTCAGAAATTTGATTTATTGTAGTTTTTCTTAAATTTTTGTTCAGTCTGTTGAGTGTGGAAAGAGAGAAAGAGGGAAATCTTTTCAGTGGTCATAGGGACTCTTCAGTGACCCAAAACCAGATATAGTAACTCTTTCTTCAAACAGTTTCTTGTAGGTTTGAAAAGTCATCACATTTTTCCATGCAGCCACCAATGAAGATCAGAGTCAACATTCAGTTCTCTCAATATGAGTGGCTATTTGTAATAGAAAACCAAACTCAGTTGTGAGTTTATTACAATTATTAATATAGAGCTACCCTTTTTTCTTAACTGGGGTGACAATATATTCATTCATATTTCAGAAATTTCAATATTTTATAAAAGGTCTTCATAGCTAAGTGTGTTCAGTGGCACATTTAGAAATGTCACTGGGTTTGACAGTTGAAATTAAAGAAATGGTGAGATTTACATCTCTTAATGAAAAGCAGCTCTTCATAAATACCCCTGGTTGCTGGAGTTCTACCACCAGCCTTCAGGTGTGTCAGTAAAACACTGAACTCTGCAGAATAAGCGTCTTAAATACTTGCAATTTCATTTGTTACGGATTTTAATATTTGTGATGACTGTATTACAGCTGAAAAGCTGACTCAGTGCTCAGGGCATTTCTGGCTTCTCTGCCTGATCAATTTTGCTGCCCTGTTTTGGCCTGGAAAAAGCAGTTGCACCATAGAGCATAATTGCACAAATTCCTGGAGCTAGCAACACATGTTATATGCAGTTGGAAAGTGTGAAATCCACACTTTCCAGTGCTAATAGTTATTTGTTTATTTTTAATTTCCTGGTTCATGAAGTGCAACTCCCCTTCAGACTGTACTGCTGCCTGCTTGCTGTGGCCTGTGGTTGTCCAGATTTCTAATTGTATTCTCTTACATCAAGGGAAAACTCAAGGGGAAATGCTTCACAAGCAGTGATTCTGATGCTGCCATTTCCATTTTCGAACTTTTCATTCCATTGGATTTATAACTTGTTAGCTAGAAACATAAGAGGATGTCACAATATTAAAATAAAAAGAGAATTAGGTCAATTCCCTTCAAGAGTCTCCCGTTCTCAGTTAATGTCCAGGTTAAGATTCATCTTGTTTTCATACAGAACATGATCCAGCCATTTTTTCCTTCAGTTAATCTGCCTTTCCATTAGCTCCTTAGAGTAAAACAGTAACATACTAATAATCTTTTGGCTTCATGGCCAAATATGGATATTTCTCCAGGCTCATTCATTACTATTCATCTAATAGCTGCTTTAAGGTTTATGAGAAAAAGTAAAACCTACCATAGGGGTAATCTCAAATATGGCAAGCAGCTTTTGCCAAATGGTTCACAGCAGCTCTGCAATTATCTTATTGCTTTATATCTCAGAAGGGAAACACTCTTTCCTCAAGCTTTTGCTGTAAAAACTGTGGAGTCCTAAAAAAAATTACTTCTATTTTAAAGGTCTGATTTCACATGAAAATTATATGCATTGCAAATGTTTTCTTGGCAATTTGCTTGTCATAAATGCCTATTGTACTGAAAAACTCTACAGGGAATTGGATGTATTTATTCTGCATGTGCTTAGGAATTTGTAAGAAAAGACACAATGACAATAAAAACAGAAATATTATGACTCTCTGAAAACCCCCAGATACAGAGATTGTTTTCAACTCAAATGTAGCCTTCTGAGGTCTGTGTAAACCAGGCTTCCTAGCAGGGATTAGGTACGTGCTATTGTACTTTCATAATGAGGAGAGCACCAAACCAAACAAAAATATTCTGCAGTATTGACAGAAGACATTCAGAGCTGATGCACATAAAATAATGCAGCAAACAGCACATAAGGCTCACAAAACACTGCTGTGTTTGGGCCATTATTACCCTGAATGCAAAGCTTAGCTTTGTTACTTAAAACATAATCTAAAAAGAGTTGGAATGGCCCAAGCTCTGCTCCAGCTCAAAGCCCAGAGAGCAGTCCTTGGAAAGTCCTTCCCAGCTTTTGTGGGGAATGTGCCCAGGGGGCAGTGGCTCTAGCATAAAATCTGGAATAACTTGATTTTCAGTTTGTGCTGAGGTGAGCCTGACTCCAGCCCTCGGCCATGCTCACCAGTCAGTATTTGCAGTGCCTGGGGGAGGCACAGCAGGCTTTGAGATGGAGAGTCCTTCCAAGCACTAGCAGGACAGAGATACTAAAATTTTCACCCAGGCTGGTGAAAACTCTTCCAGTGGGTTTCTTTTTCAGCTGTCTGTCACTGGAAGACTCTCCATCTTTAATTGTAAAATTATTATCTGGATGGAATGGGCTGCCTGGGAGAGTGGTGAGGTCAACATGCCTGCAGCATTTAAATGACATGTAGATGTGATACATAGTGACAGGGCTCACCTGTGGCCTTGGCAGTGCTGGGTTAATGGCTGGATTTGATGATCCTAAAGGTTTTTTCCAATCTAAATGAGTCTGAGACTTCAGTGCAGTTGCTCACATCAGACTGCACTGCTGTGTGGCCAGATGCAGTGTGGGGGTGGTGGCATGTGCACCCACAGGAGTGCACTGGTTTCTATTATGCTTCCTTTTCCAAACGCTAAAAATTAGGGGGGGGGGGGGGTTCTCCCTATAATCTTGGGAGCATTCCGTTGGGAATTCCATTGGGAGAAAGTAAAGGCACACAAATGGAGCTCAGAAGTGGTATTACTATTATTTGATTAAAATTGCTTGGGAATTTTTCAGAAAAAAAAAATGCTAGAAGCTGTTTGTTCGTTAAAACTAATCATTTTTCCTCAGAAAACAGTCCTCTGGGTAATCTCTTGTAATAAATTATTTCATTTAAATGTATAATTCTGGTGTTTCCTGCATGGAACGTACTAAGAGGTTTAAGGCTAAAATTAAGCATTCAGTTAGGAAGTAATTTTGAGCATTTTGTCTGTTCAGGCTTTTTGGAATTGTGGATTTCCTCTTTCAACACAAAAAGACTGGAAAACCTTTACCTGTCCAACCTGATTTGTTGCATATTTTTGGACAGAAAGAAAATTTAATTAGAAGCAGATTGTGTAAGATATTCCTTGCCCAAAAGTTCTGTGCCACACATACCGTGAAAGAAAGCTTTCACTAAAACTCCAGCAAGGAGAGGATCACACTATGGCCAGACTTGTTCAAGTCCTGAATGGTGTCAGAAGTACCCCAGCTATTGCTGGTACATCAGAGCTGTCCTGGCATTGCTGGCAGGGGCTGAGCTCAGCCAGCTGGTGACTCTGGTTTGTTCTCCCACATGCACAGTGTCATTAGAGAACTCCTTGGAAAAGCTTTGTCTGGTGTGTGCAGGGCAGCTCCTGGAGCCAGGAGAGACAGGTGGGGACTGTGCAGCCCTGAGAGCTGGGCTCAGTGTGAGCCTGGGCTGCCCGAGACCCTGCACGGGCACCTGTGAGCTGGGCTCTGCCTGGGAATGGGGACATCCTTGGGGAGCTGCTGTCACTGCTGGGAGAACCTCCAAATAGAAAAGCACTGGGTTAACATCTTCCTGGCACAGGAGCTCTGCTCTGCTATGGACCTGAATTTTGTTTCCTGAACATGAGGATTAAATATGAGTCATTTCCTCTTCATCCTTGGGCAGCAGCACTTGCTGGGAAGAGCTGAGCCAGGTGCTGGATGGATGTGAGCTGTGCACCTTCCCTGGACTTTGCACTTGAGTGCTGTGGGATTTACCCATGTACACTGGAGATGGTATGAGTAAAAGCAGTAAAAACCTAGGCTTGCCTAAGTCTGCAGTGGGATCACACCAGGGTTGTTTTATGTCACAGTAGGAGGGAATGCCCAGCTGCATGAAGGATTTGGCATAAAGATCTTCAGCTAATTTGATGATACAGGATGACTTTAAAACTTCCACAGAGTTCAAGGAGTGCTGGGTTTGAGATGGCTCCAGATTGGTCTCTAATTAATTAATTTAGCTGAGGCCATTGCTCAGCCCCCTTCAGCTGAGTTCTGATGCTGTACCAGGCGTCCTGAGACATAGCACAAAAATTACATAATTCTATAGAGACAGCCCCTGTATTTGGCAACCATGAAACAACTGAGCTGCCAATGGATCTGCTCTGTATTCATCTCTGCTTAAACAGGCTTGAGTGAAGCAATACCTGGATCTAATAAACCATGTAAATGCTGCTCTGTGAAGGCTCTTTCCAGAAAGAGATGATGTGCAGTGCCATGCAGCAGGCTCGTGCCTAAGCCTCATGGAGGAGACCCAAATTAAATCATATCTCCAGAAGCTGCTGTTCCCTAGATACCAATATGAAAATAATCCGTTTCTAAAGATAAATTCTCCCCATACATCAAAAGTAGAGTACATCAAATGCTGCAAGGAGGAAAAAAACAGTAGCTGTAGGGATGGTTTCAGAAATTTCAGAGTGTGTAGAGGAAACCCAGAGCAGTTAGCATATTTTTTTTACCTTTTTGACAGTGAGTAAATGTTCTGTGGCAGACAAATCTGCAGGAAATAAAATTTTATGATGTGCTGTAACCATACTGGTTATATATCTATACACTACTGGCAGGCTATCAAAAGATGCACATTTTCAGCATTTCTGAATGTGACTTGAAAGCAGCTTGACTTCTGTAATCATAAACACTGACAAGTGCACTCTGCCTACATGGACCAGATGATGTCTCTCTTCATATTAGCATGGTGGTGTTGTACAAGCAGTCCAGTGAGATCAAAATTAACTGAGAAGCAAAGGGAATTTTCTGTCTTGCCTAAATATTGGTTATAAACCCATTTGCCTATAAAAGGAAACTGCAGCTCCTTCTGTTTTCTATCCTATTGAGTTAGTGCTCAAAATAACAGTAACTAGTGCTGGCTATTATTCCTTTTTCATTCTGTGTGTATTAGTAATATGAAACCAAACTCTCTTTTCATTTATCCTAAGATAATCCCTAATGGGGGGTGCTACTGACCATGAAATCAGTGATAGCTAATTGCAGACATAAAATACCTTTCTTCATGTGTGTACATTTTATAAGTAGAACTCTGATGAATCTACACGGTGCACAGCTGCACTGTCTCCTCTCCAGGCCAGTGCTGTCACACACAAGCACATAACCCAGGTGTAAGCACATCCTTCAAAAACACCTCCCCTTTTCAGCTCCTATTCCTACCTTCTAGAAATTACTCATGTGGTTTCTAGCTCAGTTGAAAACCAGGAGTAATTAATGATTTCATTATCTTTTCTTTAATGGAAAGGCAGTAGTTACCATAATGAGTGCATGATGAAAAATAATAACAAGCATACAACTTAACAAAGCCCATTGGGCTCAGTTCTTTTCCAAAGGCAGTACATTGGTGTATATGTACCTAATTACCACACCAAAGAGCAGAATCAAAAGCAGGTGAAGGTAAATGTAAACAATTTGGTTCTAATGTTGTTGTCAGGACCTTCATTAATGTAAAATGTTCTTCTGGCTGCTGTCGCCTGGTCTGATGAAAAGCAGCTCTGTCAGTGTCACATGCAAAAATTGCTTTGTGTAGCAACCTGGGGGTCATTGATAAAAGAAGATGAAAAAAGCAACGTGAAGCTGAAAAAATAATTATTTTATTGAAAATATGCTTTATACTATACAAGGCTGAGCTAGAACAAAATTAAATCCCCAGGGAAAAAACACAAATTACAGTAATATGGAGTAAATTAAAGGAAAATACACAACTTAATGGAAATGACCACTCAATCAAAGGATTTGACAGTGGTCCACGGTCCCAGTGTTTTACTTTCAGGCATTTGGACTTTCACATTTTTTAGTCTGTGCTCTTTATTTTTCTCTTAATGTAAAAATGTGTTAGGTAATCCTCTCTAATGCTTGCAAATCAAGGAAAGTTTCGAAGATGAAAGTAGAGCTCTTCCTGGGTAGCTTTTGTCTAAGTGTTCTTAGCAGTAGAGGTTCTTAGCTATAATATACTGCCCATGAATCAAAGAGAATAATTTCACTACAACCAGAGGAAAGGCTTGTGGATGTCTGTTATTTAAGAGGCAGCAAATAATGGATGATGTGGAAAATATTGAACGTTAAATGCTCTCTTGCTGCTGACTTACAGAATGCTTTAATGTTACTAGATGTTTGATAGTACTAAAACTAAGAAAAAAGGATCACAAGGATATTCCAAAGCTAAGGAAAGAATAGACTGCAGGATAATTTTAGAGAAATCAGAGGTCAATAAAAAAAGTCAACCAAAAAAAGCAAACTTGCAGCAGAGCCCTCAAGAAACTAGCTGAGGTGTCTTGAGGGGTAAGAGACAAAGTAGAGAAAAGCACATCTAGCATCTATATTTAAAAGGAATTGACTATTTCCTTGTGTTGTACAGCCTGTCACCTGGCTTGAATATCTATAAAGGTATCAAAATACTAAATAACAGCATTTCATGCATCAGGAGGCTTACAACATTGTGGAACACCCTAGAGTGATGCCAGGACAAGCCCAGCTAAGACACAAGCAAACTGGTTTGATGGTGGGAGGCCACAGATGAGACACTTCTTGATACTGCCCCAAACTTATGAAAAGTAAACTAGCAAAGCTAGTACAAATCATATGTGTTCAGCTGTCATCCCCAAAAGATGGTTTAAAGACATGCTTGCTTTCTTTGTCAGTGCTGTACTGCAGCCCAGCTGTCACAGAGAGGTCAGCAGGCTCAGGAATTTTCCTTCCTGCTGCTGGCCAGAGTGACAGCACTGCACCCAGTGCACCACTGGCTGAGCACAGACCTGCTGCCTGGTTTTGCAGGTGCATCATCCACTGCCTCAGATTTCCCTCCAGCTCCCTGGTTCGCTGTGGGAAATAGAAAAGGTTTAAAACTCTCAGAAAGCTGTGTGAAAGCAAATCTCAGGATGGAGAAATGCAAGAATGCTGAAGATGCAAGGACAAGAAACAAGAGGGCTATGAGCTGTGTAAAGATGGGCCTCAGGAAAATATGTTAAGCAAGATAGTAGAAATATGTAAGCTTAATAATGAAGTTTTATCCTCTGTTTTAAGCTATTACAAGCAATTGTTCAAAGCAAGATGTACATGCAGCTTTATTAATTGGCCTAAGCAAATGCTTGGCAGCTTTTAATGTTATGCTATTGTCTAGAAGGTTGTTAAAAGACTTTGTAATAGAGAGAACATTGTCTGCTGTTGCTAGTGGCTGAAGCTGTTTCCATCTCCCATGCTTGGTTCTATAAAANTAAGTATAAGATAAGAGGAAAAATATCCCAGAACCAACAGTTTGGGATCTCAGTCCTGCCATGGGCAGTGTTTTCAGGAAGCAGTGGGCTCTGCTAACCCCACTGCTCTGGAGGCTGGAGCAGGGGCCACAGACCAAAAGCACAGTTTGGGATTGTATCAGGCTCCCAGTGGCACAGGCAGGGTCTGTGGGCTCCTGTGCCTGTGGGAATGAAGCCTGCCTCAGTGAAAAGCCTGATCTCCACAGTGGATACCTAGGGAAGGGCTTGGTGGGATCCCTACTGGAAAATTTCTCCTCCTGATACTGGAAACAGCTCAGTGAAATAAACACAATGCTTTTCAGAGAGAAAAATATAGAGTGCACCAAGACATCCAATGTACCAATTTTCAGCATCTTTTCTGCATAATTAGCACGCTATTAGAAAAAATAACTAGAAGGCACATTTAGAAATCTTTTTTGCTCAGGGCTCTTCAGTATACAAAGCTGAAATACCATGACAGATTTTAAACAGCAACAGCTATTTATACTGGTACTAAAAAACCTCCTGAAGTGAATTTTTCTTTAAGCTTCTCAGCTTAAACCTTGACTACACATTTTCCCCGTGATATACCTGTGGATGCCTAGCATTAACTTAGTCAGGGGATGCTGTGTTTAGCTTTTCCTCAAAGTCAAGTCAAAATCTGCCATGAAAAACTCTGTGCAGCTGAATGCATTAGTATTCCATAGGTGAAGTCAGTATATACATGTACACTGGCTTTTATTTTGAATCAATTTTATAGCCTTAAATGATTAGTGCCTGAAATAAATGATTGAATATGCCTTGAGAGAAAATGTGTGGTGAATAAAAAGATGACAAATGCTTTGTTTTGTGGAAAGACCTGAAGCAGATTTATCTTGTTCAAAAAAAACTGCTAGAGTGATGATGAGGTAAAAATCTGAATTTTCATTTTCAATTAACAGATTTGCTAAGACAGTTTTCCTGGAATGTTTAAAATATTTCTAGCATAGTGGTATATCTTGTACCTCCTGTCCACTCCTCCTTTCATCTGTAAAATGCTGCACATGTACACTGGAGCTGCTCACTGTTAACAAAAACTTAAGACACATATTCCCTGTTGAAAAGGGACTACACTGACTTATCCATGGCCAAAAATCATTCCACTCACCTGTGATTCGAAAAGATGACCTAGGAATGGATCTGAAATCCTAGAGAGTGCTATTAGATAATGTGTATGTGGCAGGACAGACAGTAGCATCCTCTCAAACCCAGCATTGGTTTTAAGCATGTATTTCTTGTGAGGCCTCAGGAGTATTGTATAATTAATACATGCAGCAATTTATCTCCTAAGTCTGTGGGAAATAAAACCATTTAACTGGGAAAAGATCTCCTTCTTAGACTTGCTGAGAAGAACCTGAGCATTTCCTGCCTCCTTTGGAATGGAAAGTATTTCTACCTTTTGTTTGTAACAGTCCTCATTTGTCTGGACATCCATATGGTTAAGGATATTGCTGAAAAAGCACAGGCCTTCTATGATCCTTGTGCAGGGGAACATAAAAGTGTCCAACCACCTTACAGTGCAGCTGGAATAGCATTAGACAGCTTTCCTACCCCTGACAAGCTGACCCAGTGATTCCAAGGCTTCTGTATTTTTACTTTCCAGACAGATGGAAAAGGCAATGTCAAACAAATTAAATAAAACCTACTATTTTGGAAGAACTTCTTAAAAAAAAAAAAAAAAGTGTTATTTGATTAACAGTAGAGCACTTCTTACCACTCTCTGCAAAATTGACACCCTATTAAAGAAAACAACCAGCAGTCACCTTTATAAACCTTGGATCCCTCTGTGTGGGGGCCTTATGATTTTATCTTCCAGGGATTCAGACCAGTGCAGTTCATTAAAGACAGATTGTTCCCATGGAGGGTGAATCTCCTCGAGTTCAGCATTATGTCAGTAAAAATGGGGCATTTCCTCAGGCTTTCATCACTGTGTGCTGCTGACCCAGCCCTTGAAGCACAGACCCCACTGCATGGTGCTTCCTGCCCTACAGTGAAGCAGCTGGGACAAAAACACACTTTTTATTTTTGTCAAAACCATAATATGCACGGGCCATGTTTGGAAGGTGCACATGCCAAGGCCCAGAGCAGCAGGGACACCAGCAGAAGACATGCATGATTGACAAATGCTGCAAGAGGTAGCCTTGGGTGCAACAACAAATCTCCCATCTCCCATTTTCCTTAAAAATCACCCAGCTGAAGCTCATCCTCTCTCTTTCTTACTAAAGTAGGTGTTTTGTATAAAGCACAAATTAATTCACTCCTTATTAGTAGTTTTCAAAGGACTTTGCCTTTTCCTGTAAAAGCAAATCCTATACTTTATCCCCTTAGACTACTATGATACTTGCAGCCTTTCACATATGCTGTTAGCTGCTCATTTATCTTGCACCAGTGATAGTCTTTTTAGCTGACCTGTGGTGTGACTTTAGCTGAATAGAATGCAA
>VZTT01037972.1:64821-79125 GCA_013400855.1 Buphagus erythrorhynchus | reverse complement strand
GCTCAGCACCATCACATAAATCCTACTGCAGCTTAATCATTCTTTTTGGGATGTACTCCGTGTTCCAGAAACTGGGAGCCTGCTCCTTGCCAATCTCGCTCTAAAATGTAGGCCAGCAGCTCTAACGTTGCATGTTGTGATCTACACTTTTTTATCCCAATCCTCCACAACAGCAAGAGGAAGGGATTAAGCAGCATTATTTTTCCCCCTGAATATTTACTGAGATAATTACATACCATACTATAATACAAGATTATTTTGCACAGAGCAAAATAACACAGAATGGGCCCGTCATTTTATGGAAACCTCTTGGTCCCATCACTCTTGGGAGTGCTACATGGCTGATCATGTTGGGCATGTTCCTCCAGGAAAGTTTAACAGCAAACTCTTCCAAATGTACCAAATAAATGCACTCAGCTTCTTCACAAAATCCCCCTTTTTTTTTTTTGCAATCATATTTTAAAACTTATTTCATAAAACATTATTAATGACTAAAGCCATCTGTGTTTCTAGAGAACACTCCTTTCCATCCTTTCTTTCCTTCCTACTGGGCTGCACAGTAAAGAGTTTTTTTATTTACAACCACTTTTATGCCAGCAGATGTTTCACCACACAAAACCACTTTGCTGCAAGTTCAAGAAGAAAGTGGTGGGAAGAAGTTTACATAACCAGACATCATCAACAAAAGCAAGAGAGCCTGGCAAACCACAGGCCGTAGTCATTTAATTCACACAAATCTCTCTTCCCCTTTCTCACTCTGCTTTCCAATTTGTTTTAATTCCATAGGAGGATCTGACTGGTAGTCACTCCATAATGCATTGCAAGGTTTAAATGCCAGCAGCTTTTCTTGTCTTGACAAATTATACAGAGCTGAAATTTAATTACAACTGGCTCAAACGCACTTTTGTTTTGCTTCTACCCACCTGGAACACATAGCCAGTTTAAAGTAAACAGGTTTAGTCACTGGATAATATGAAGTATAAAAGAAAAGTTACACTGTAATAAACAGAGATACATTTCAAAACAATTTTGATTTCTTATCACTGTACCTGGCTGCAACCAGCTAGCTGAAAGTGGCATTACTGTGATGGAAATTGCATGGTATTTCAATGCAAGAAAGTAAACATATTCTCCCAGGTATTAGCACAGGAGTTGAAATCCACCCAACAAAACCATTTGCAATATCAGTGTGCATTATTCTGCCCTAACGTTTTGACACTGAGTTTAAACATTAAGCTGGGAGTACAATGCCTCTTTTTCAAACTAATGCAATTTCTTGAGGCAAAATCTGATATGGCCAGCCAGATTTCCTGAGTGCTAGTTTCTCCTAAGGAAAAAAAAAAAGGAGACATCAGTTTAATTTTGATTTGTCCAGTAAACAGATCAAAGCATTGCAGTTCTGCAGAGGAGGTTTACAAAGCCTCATTGTGCAAACATCCTGGGCCTGATGCTGCCAGCTGCACTGAAGCAAATCTCATCTGATGGCAGCCAGTGCTGGTTTGTGCTACATTGTCCAATGCAAAAATTTACACTTTAAAGGGAAGTCAAAATCTTTGAAGTCCCACTTGATCAAAAATTATTAAAACATGCAGCTTGAATTTTTAGGCTGATCTTAACCACATGTATTTGGAAATGTTTCACACTTCTATTCTGTTGCTTATATACCAAAAACTGTGTTCAGGTCTAGGCTCCTCCTATTCCAGTGCAATAAATTCTTTGGGTGAAGGAGCATTTTTAACAAATATGTACAACGCCTAAAAGAGAGATTCCAGAACCACCATTAGATCACTGAGAGCTGCAAGACTGCAAAGTGTAAATAATTTTTAGCATAGCTGAAACATCTTTCTAGATCTATGCTTTGTAAGATTGTAATTTCTGCCCAGCCCCTTCTATTTCTTTTCTCATCCAACTGTGCAGTTGAGCTTGTTCAGGGTTTGTTGTTTGGTGCCTTTCACAGAACACAAAGGAAGAGGGAGGAACCAGAAATGACATAACCCATATAAATTACTTTTTAAATGTTTAGTGGTAGGCCTAATATCTGCAGCTACTTTGATTATTTGCAAAAGAAAATTCTTTTTTATACATACATAAGATTTTCACTTGAGTCCCCCTTTAAGCCAGCTTTGCTGATTCAGACTATGTCCATACCATTTTCAAAGCAATTAAAAAAAAATAAAAAATAAGGGTGTTCCTGAGTTATGTTCTGACTTAAAAGATTTACACAGGGAATCCTCAAACTTAAAAACAACACCAAGAAGCACACTGTCATTGCTGCTGCAAGACTGCTGTCAATGTCCATATGCAAAAAATGCTTGATAAATATCCTGTAACAGACTATGCTTCTAAAACTGAAACTCTGCTCTTTCTGGGCTACAAATCAAAACTGGATCTGTTGCATAACAAAGGTATTAAAGATAATGGCCTATAATACTGCATGGCATGTGAGTGTGAGCAGTGCAAGCAATGCCTTGCTCCATACATTAATCTGCCCCCCTGGGAGTTTGTCCTGGTAGAGCATGTCCATGTCCCTGATTTGCTGCATTTTGATTTCCAAGTCAAGGTCAAGAAGTAATTTACCAGGATCCCTGTTGCTAACACACATGGGCTGCAGGCTTTGGGGAAGTCATCTCGGCACACTAAAAAAGGTCTCAACAATTGGAATATAAAGAGATGAAATAGTCTGAAAGCTGCTTTATACTCTTAGGTATTTCAGCATATTGAACTGAACAACATGGATGCCATTTCTTTTTAACCTGCATATATCAGTTTTGTACATATATTCTAATTAAAAATGTTGTATTGCAGTGTATTCTCTCATCTGAAGTATCAGCAAATGGGCACCAAGCAGATTAAATAAAAAATAATAAAGACTGCATTGGAATAAATGCCATAAAATAAATAATGCAAGGATAGTCCCTGCCCCAGAAACCTTGCAATTTAGGCCATGAACAAAGAATCCTTAAGGGATCATACCAAACCTACCTCACATTCCTGAACTGACATTTACATTGTGCTGTACTTCAGTTCATACTTTCAGGGCTGGAACTATGCACTTGTTCTGATGTACACTGCTAAAATCTGCTCTGGATCTCGTGGTTCACAAGACAGTGAGTCTTGATGTCAGGCATTATCATGATATTTAAGATAGATATTGATTTAACCTCCAGCTTTGAAGGTCTGCATTTGTGCACTTGCAGTGTGCTCTACTCAGGTCAGTTTTTTCCTCATACATGGCAAATCCCCCTGCCAAGTCCTGACACAATTGGGATTCTCATTACCTTTCTTTTGTCAGGTCAAATTTCAAGATTATAAAAAATAGAAGAAAACAAAACTACACATTGCCAAACAATAAAAGAGAAGCTATTATCTATCAGTTAGCATAGCTTTTTTCCCATTATTTTCCCTTTGAAAGGGGAAAGGAATGAAGCATTAAGTGGACTAACACCATTTTGGCCTATGAATCATCCCTGATAAAACTGCAGATGCACAAACCCAATCACAACAGTATCACAGTAAGAGTGAACAGATAAATCTCAACAACCATGCAAAAGGCCCCTTAGATGAGGCAGGATGATTTTGAATTGAATTTTGAGATGCAAGGCTCAAATCAACTCAGGTTACTTGCCTGCAACACCCACGCTCTGTCAACAGACAGTGCTGAAAAGGAAGAGCCAAATCTTGTTAAAATGATGTTTCAGGCACTAAGAGAAGTGCTAATTACCAGCTGGACTGAAGACCACTGAGATAAGCAAAACATTCCCTGCCAAAGCCCTTTAGACAACATTTTTTAATTTCTAAAACCCAAGATGTGATGATAGCAGGAAGAGATGGAAGGAAGAAAAAGATTCATCCACTTTCAGTCATGTTTAAATAAGACTTCTTTTAAATGATTTAAAATTAACTGAGAAGCTTTATCTTCTCATCAACTTCTACAAAAAGGAAGACAACGAGAAATTTATTTGGGTAATTAATATGATATTAATGTATACAGAAGCACTTCTAAATTGAAGCTATAAGTTGGCTTTTCAGTAACTGAAGATTTCAGGTAATGGTTTATGAAACCAAGAAATACCGCCAGAAAAGTGGTTATAATTTAAATTACCAATCAGATTTTATGGAAGAGATTTTGCTCACCTGAAAAAATACAGTAAGTCTACAACTTTGAAATTTTTACATTTATAGTTTTATAGCTCCTAAAAAGAAAAGCAAAAAACAAACACAAAATCGACATCTTACTCTGATATTTACTTCCACTAATGCTTTGAAGAAATGCTTTCACAGACCTTTCAAATGAACCAGGTGAAGCAACACCTTCAAGATCCAAGTTTTGGTTAAAATTTCAAGTTATTCATGAAGGTCATCATGAGCACTTCAATGCTGCTAAAGGTTTAGGCTATTCTTTTAGATTTATCCCTTTACTGAGGGAATATAAGTCCCTGACAGGAGGTTGTAACCAGGTGAGGATTGGCCTGTTCTCCCAGGAAAGCAGTGGCAGGACAAGGGGACAGTCTCAGGCTGCACCAGGGGAGGTTTAGGGACAGCAAGGCTGATGGAACATTGCAATGGGCTGCTCAGGGACCTGGTGGAGTCACCATCCCTGCAGGTGTTTAAGGAAAGCCTGGATGTGGCTCTCAGTGCCATGGTGATGTTGCATCATAGATTGGATTCAATGATTTCAATGATTTTCCAACCCAACTTTTCTGTGAAAACTGAATAATTCAAAAATTACACCCACTAAAAGACTAGGGAAAAGAAAAAGTCTCATATCTTGTAGTATTATTGTCTTCTGTAAAGAAAACAAGAATGCACTTAAAAACAAGAATGAAAATATCCAGCAAACATTCTGACACTAAACTATAGTGGGATGGAGCCAATTCCTTAAAACCAAATAATCTAACTCTTAACACAGCAATGCAATTTCCTCTGCCACTTCTACCTGTGAGGATCAAAAACTGTTTTCCAGTTTTCAAAATCCTCAAAGTATTGCCACATTGCTCAGCACCTGAATCATGGAAAACCACTCACTGAATCAATTATTTGATGATTCAAAATTACCTGAAAAACTACCTGTATGTTTTTCCACATAATTTCAGATCAATTCAATTGATGTTTTTAATATGTCAGATATCTGAGAGCCGCACTTAGATCTTTGTTTTCACAATATTATTATTCAGTCATTCTACTGTGGGGAGGGGAGGTGGTTGTTACAGATTAAAGTGAGCAGTGTCTTTTCAAGGGTAAATTAAAAATTAAAGCAGGATGAGATCAGGGAAGATTACCAGGCACTGTTTATTAACTGAGCCTAACTAAATCAAAGGTATATAAATCAGAGCATGCATTTCTTGGCAGATTGATTCAGTTTTGAAAACTGAAGTGCCACAGGCTTCATTAAAAAAAAAACAAAAACCCAGCCATTAAGCTCGCTTTTTTTTTCCCCAAAATTAATCTATTTCATGTCAATTCACAGCAGCTCCTGTGAAGTATTGCTTTCACCTCATGTGTTTTAAAATACAAGAAGCATTTACAAAATAAATACATGTGTTTGTATAGCAAAGAATTACTGCAAACATATATTTTTGATTTTCCCACATCTGGAAATGCAGTTAGGTTACATGAGGTTTTTAGTTCATCACTAAAAGATGAAAGCTGTAAGAAACTAACACACAGGAATCCACACAAAACAAACAAAAAATCATAACAGATAAGAACAAAGTTTTTTACGTCTTAAAAAAAAGGAAAAAGAAGCTCTAAAAAAATGTTCCCCAAAACCCTGAATAAATCAACTGGTAGACCATCACTTTAGCCAAAACCCAACAGATCATCTTTTTTCTGAGACTACAATCCAAAGATTTAGCACTGAAAATGAAGATGCAGCAGAGAATATTAAGGTTTTTTATGTGATTTGGACTACCAGATAAAGGTCTAAGCAAGCTGTGATTCTTCTATCCACACAGGGACAATTCTACAGTGCAAACTTCATTAGTAAGAATTCTTCCAAATGAACTCAACCAGACCAGCAGAGCTGAAGACTTATCCCTTCCATAGCCAGCAAACAGAAACTTGCAATAGGAACAACACCCAGCATTTCTCCACAGTGATGATCACCCAACTCTCTAGAAATAAAAGTAAAATGCAGAGCATTGATCCTGCTGCTACCCTTTCCTATCTCTCCAAGCCTTTGTGCACCTTCACTCCCTGCTGGATCCAGACATCTGTGATCACCATTAGCAGCTGAGGAGTACCTTTGGGGGTTCTCTCTCCCAAGCACACAATCCATACATCCATCCTCAAAAGCACCCATACAGGTTACAGAGCCCACCAGCACCACACCAACTTATTAACTCTCCCAGTTAAGCACCACATGCTTCTTCCAAGGTGTCATTCTTCATTAATTCCACAGGCAAGAGATGGTACTACTCCCATAAAAGCAGTGCAACTACTTCTGTTACCTGATGTAAAGACTAATTTAAGACATTTTCTTGTATAATGACACACAGATGAAATGGCACACCAACTATTTTTATGTGGCTCTTCTAGTTCAGCTCATGGTCTCATTAGGATATCTCAAAGGAGACCATTTTATCAACATCTGTTTACCAGGCTTGGCACATATGCCAATTCCAGCACTTTCCCAGGTTGTAAAGGAAAACAAGCAAAAAATTAAAAGCCTGCAGAGCCAAACATACACAATACTTTAGAACGCATCCAAGTAGACAAGAGTCTCCTTGAGAAGAGTAAAATTATACCAGCAACATGTGAATGCAGAAAAGCAGCAACCTACACAACTAAAAAAAATTTTTGCCTAGTTTGTCCTCACCTGGGCCAAGGTCTTCTCAGGAGTTATTTATCTTCCTGGCCACCTGGTACAGTCACAGGTCATCAAAAAGCTACTCTGTATTTCATAGCCAAAACCCAGAGCATCAGCAAAAAGAACAGCCAGACTCTGCTACATACTGCCAGATTTGAAGGGCTTGGGGAAAAGGGAAATGAATCTCTGTAGCAGTTCAGTCGCAGCAGAGAGATTCCAGGACCTTCCCCTGGGCAGATGCACAGCAGGAGCTGCTCCTGCCAGCCCCAGACCGAGCAGAGGAGGCCACCAGGGTCCCCGAGCCCCAGCTGCTGTGCCTGGGGGAATGTGGCACCGGCAGCCCCCGGGACACCGAGCCGCAGCTGAGCCTCCTCCCGCCCGGGCTGCCCTACCTGAGCCCTCGGTTGTTCTCGCAGGTCACATCGCTCCCCGCCCCTCGGAGCCCCCACCTTCTCCTCCAGCCCGGGGATTCTCCAATCAAAGCAGATAAGCGCATCATGTGAGGGATGGCAGACACGCTGAGGGGAATTTCCGAGAGCTCCACCGCACCTGCAGCATCCACGGATACAGGAGATTTCCAGTGTGAAAACGACAGGGCAAGCGGGGGTGCCAAAGTATCCACGTTACCTGCAACTCACAGCTCCACACTGCAGCAGCTCATTTGCAATCTGCTCTGATATACCTGCGACCACGTTCCGTCTTCCCTTGTCATTTAATGTATGACAACTATTCCTAAGCATATTTTGCTAGGGAAGCAGTACACAAATAACACAAGCTGAAAGACCAGAAAGCAATAATTACTCAGTCTATTCTTTGCTTATGTCAGACATGCAGTACAGCTCTCCAAATCCACCAGAGCACCCAATTAATCTGCACTAATCCTCAAGAACTACATCTGAAAAAGAAATAGTAAAATCAAATCATCCCACAGCCTCTGCCTGCCTTGCAGTCACCACACCATGCTACCCAACCTCTCCTTCAACAGATCTGTGCTTCCTTCTTATCTCTGCAAACAAACCTACAGAGAATTCATCAGCCTCTCTCCCTGCCTTCTTCAGAAATGCTTTTCTTTCCATGATCATGGTCCTTCATAGGAAAAATTATACCAGTTCTGTTGGGTTCAACAGATCCTGTTAGCCTTGCCAAAGAAATCACTCCATGGCTTTATTTCCTACTTCCCAATAAGGCGTTCATATTCCATTTCAACTCACACTTCACTGAGAAGAATTCTGTACGAATTATCCTAACTTGTGTATTTCAACACAAGCAGGCTCCCACTGCAGCTATCAATTCCTTTCTTCTTTCAGTTTCCTTTCAGCAGTGGCAGCAGCAGTGTGATGGCAGAGACAGAGCCAAGCACCCTGGATCCAGCACACAGCCTCGGCTATGAGTAGAGTACAGAACATCCGTACGGACAGCAAGTACAGCACATGCAGCAACATTGACAGTGGACCATCCCCAAAAAAGAAAACCAAAAGGCAAATGTGAGAAACATAGCAATTTTAGGCATGGGAAATTAATATGTTCAAGGGGTAGAAACATGGGAACAGAAAAACTCGTAGAGTTTTGTAATGGTCCACAAAATCAAGGAGGAAAAAAACGCCACTTTGGTATGAGAAGTTTTTTCATCCAACCTATCTCATTCAAGACCACAGCTTACATCTCAGAGAACTCCCTTATTACTTGTTATTTTCCACATCATCAGTGTTCACAGGATCATGGACACTCTAGATCACTGGAATCCAAGAGATGCTCCTTATTAACCTTTCAAGTCCTTATTCTCTTTTGCCCCCTTTATTAGTCACTGACCTTCTGGCTGATTACTTCCAGTCTGCAGGAGTGCGTGTGCTCAGGCTGAAGGTAGAAATTGTTAGAAAGGGAAATTTATCTGTAACTTCAAGAATAAAGAGCCTGCTCTTTAATACCTTTTTCATACCCATTTCCTCCTTGCTAAAGTGCACCCAAACATTTCTGAAGCTGAATATATAGTCCCTCTTGGCTGCCAAATTACTAGACCAGCTGCAGACATAAGTTACTTTTATGTAACTATTTGATAGCTCAATGACATCTGTAATTTTTTTATCTTCGTAATTTCAGATGGTGTTGCACATGAAAACAACAGAATACAAATATCAAGACTAGATTAAGACTTTTCAAGTAAATGTGCTATTGGTACAACATCTGAGAAGAAACAACATAGAGGATTTAATTTGAACAGTCCCTTTTAAATCCAGCTTCTGTAATGTTACACATCTGCTCAAGGTCTTCTAGGTTGCAAGGTTGACTCACAAAGGAAGTTAAAATTTGAGAGCTCCAAAGTCAACTGAACAGAACCAGTTTCTTTCAGAATCGAGAGGGCAAAGGCACGTCGTTACTTCAGCAGCACCAATTTCAAGCACTCCACAAACAGACCTTACAATAGAGCACATTCCTAACAGGCTCTCTCACCTCGCTTGCCTAAAGCTCCCAGTTATGTTACTGGGGAAAGAACAGGCTCTTATTTTAAGGGAAGATCAAACAAGGGACTCTTAGCTCTCCTGGTGTAGAGCCTCATGGTGGTACAATTATACATCCTGTATAAAATGGAAAGCAAGGCCCTACTTTTGGATGTATGACAGCTGCCAACCACCTTCTCAACCTGCACTTTGATCCCTGGCTATTGCATAAAGAAAGGTGAGAGACCTGCTATGAGGAATTAGGAGCACTTATGGGTTGTAGAATTGATTTTTTTACCAAGCAGTATAGAGCAATTGCATAAAGTCAGATTATGGATTCACCTGCAAGGTGGTCATAAAACAGGGGAGGACAAGGGATGCTCCACACTGTATCCATTGTCTATCTGTCCCATGACCAGCTATCAGCCACAGGTGGGACAGGATCACTACCGAGCTTAACAACACTGAAAGGCAATGGAAAAGAACAGGAAATCACAAAGAGATCCAAGTAACAGCCCCATCTGTCACAGAAACCTTCACCCTGCAAAAGACAAGCAGCCTAAAAGCTGGATACCTTGTACTTCTCCCTTTTCATGAGCAGATACACTACATTAACCTAACCTTTCAGTGACACCTGCACTGCTCCCCAGGAACGGGCTCTCTCCCACAGAGAGACTGACTAGTGCTTCTGAGAACTCCAAAGGTGAAAGGAAACATTATAACCATTCACAAATACCATTTAGCCAAAACTAGTAACGAGGGAAACCGGGCACCATGACTTCATATTAAGCTAGGAGGCTCTTCAGGGGAGAGGAAGACGGAGGTTTTCTTCTCCAAAAAAATCAAGATTCTTTTGCTGTTGCACAGGTACAGCTTTAACAAATACTTCTTTCAGTGGCTGGTACATAGAATGACTCCTAAGGCAAACTGACAGAAGCCACAGCAGTTCACTACCACTACAAGCTCATGTTGGTCTTCAAAAGGAGGGAATGCAAGTACTGATTTTCCTCCAAGATCCCTGCAGGGAAGACATCAGCAGCCCATCACCCAAAAGTCTGCTGGGGAGGAATCTCTAAGCCACAGTTGTGCTGCACCATTTATTTCTGTGACTCCCAGAAGCCGCTTGGGAGCATCTTGCCCTGAAAATTGCAGATTCCCGGTATCAGTGCTCCAAAGACAGCGAGGAAAGGGTTGTTCTGATGCTGTTTCCCATGTTGTGGCATCCTATTCCAGGCACTCAGATACATTAGCATGTCTTTCTGGAACAAGGAACTTACTACTAGGCCTAATTAATTCATTCCAGAATGGCTGGGAATCTGTCTTTTTCCACAGGTTCACAAGCCTCTTTAGCCATATTTACGAAACTTCCAGAAAGCACTACCACCATAAGAAGATGGGTGAGGAGCAACAAGAGAGATTTGCATTGATTTTGTGTTCACAGGGCAAGCAAAGCAAGATGGCTAATGCTAAAGCACAGTACCTTTGGTATTTATACCGCTGACATCCCATATATTCTAACCCTCCACAGGGTCAGCTCTTTGGAATACAAAGTCCAAAAATCACATTCTTTTTCTGCAGAAGCAAGAGGACCACAAAACCTGCTCCCAGAAAGTCCTGCCTGAATAAAATTTCTCTGAGCCTTTGATGCGTGCACATAGGTAATTTTGATGTGGTGCTATGCATGAATCTTTCATAAGAATAAGATGTCCTAAATAGTATAATCAAAAAAACTTTTGAAGAGTTAACAGGCTGGATCAAACACCACCACTGCGTGCAACCTCTGCAGACATCAAAGAGTCTTCCCCAAACCAGATGCATTACATATCTTGCAAAATTAGTAAATGTACTCAAGCCATCAATTTTGCAATTTTTGAAGTAGCACAATGCATCTATTTATTAGAGAATGGAAGTAAGCCCAGGCTGCTGATTAGCCATCCTACAAATAATGCTTATGCAACCCTTCGTAATGATTTCCACTAACAACCAACCAGAGATTTTATGACTTGGAAAATTTCACTTCTAAACCAATTTACAACACTTCCCAAAATCTAATGGGACAGATGATTGAAACTACAGAGGAAACCAGCCTTCTCCGAAATCAATGTGGTACAATTTTCATAAGTAGGCTCTCTTAGGTAAGATGCCTGCATTAAGTTTTGGTTCTCATTTCTAAAATCCTCATAAAATCCTCTGTCCCTTCCTCCCTTTCCTCTAGAAAAGGGATTAATTCAATTTTAAGGAAAATATTAAAACAGCAGTTTCAGACTTCAGTCTCTGGCAAATTACGAAGAGGAAGGAATAGCAATTGAGCTGTTAAAACCACCAAGGAAAGCAAATCACTGAACAATTTGAAAAGCCCACAAAAACGACAAGATAAAAAAATGAAACAGAAATGTAAAACAAGTCCTTTCGGTAAGCAGAAAACTTATATCCCTACAAGTTTTCAGCACAGTATACCTAAGCCTGGTGAAAATGAAGCCATCAGTTCCTACACAGCTGTAACAAATACTTGACAGACTTCCAGCAAAGCCCCAAGTTCACCATCACAGCCAGACATTACTGGAACCAATGCCCAAAGGCTGCAAAAGAAGTCAGCAGAGTATATCAAGCCCAAACAACTCGCCATTGTTTTTGAAAAGGTGAAAACAACACAGTATTTTGTGTGAAACATAACAAAGAAGTATTTCCTCCATCAGTAAGGGAAATTCAAATGACTTCTCTTTCCTGCCCCTTTTGGTCTTTCTTCCCCTTCAAGGTTCTGTCTCCTCTGCATTCTAAGAAAAAGCAGAGACTGTAGCTTATGCATAAATCCATGACAGAAAGCACAATTTTAGAACAAAGCTCCTGTGCGTGGGTGCCTGTCTTTAAAATAAAAAGCATTGTTACTCTACCAAGTGCATATACTCAGCCAGCAATCAAATCAGATCCTCACATTTTATTTTGACAGCCACGCAGTTATATTTTCACCAGGGGTTTGACTTTCCTATCAATACCTGGTTTTTAGTGCTATCATCAAGAGATGAATCAAAACACACGTGTAGGCACACTGGTACTAATGGTTGTGGAAGAGAATTCTCATCCTAGAGTTCTGTAATTTATTTTTAATTACTTCATGAAGTTACCAGTTGCAGTGAGGAATAAATCTGTTCTCAACTCGCATTTAGGAACTGTCTCCGTACAACACAAAATTGCTCGGCTGTATATAACAATAATTATTTTGTGGTACGTGGCACTATTAGGTGCCCTTGATCTGCTGAAAGCCTGCAAATACTGTGGCCATGACAATTCCAGAAGTTGGAGAGATTAACCTGAAGTGAGTAGTATCAGCTTGCTACCACTGCTCATGCAAACTCCAGAATACAACCCTGAGCACAAAGGTGTTATGAAAGAATCTGCTCCGTCCTCTTGCAGGATCCAAAATGCGACGTTTTCCCAAGGACCCTCGTTAACACCAATTATTAAACTGAAAATTCCATGGTGCAACAGCAAGCGAAGTTTGAGAAACACAAATACAATTAGGTATTAATTGAGGATGATGTACACGTGTAAGATTTTATACCATGTAGCCCCTATCCACCTTTCCTACAGATGCATCTCTATGGACACTTAAACATTATATAAACTCCCCCTGAGATAATGATTATTCTATAACTTTCTAAAATCATCTCCCTTTGAGAAAGTATTACTTAGCAAACACGCATTAAATACCTCACAAGCACATTAGATCCCTGAGTTTCTACTAGATGTCAGCATAGAAGAATATTCGTAATTTATTTTGAGATATTAAAAGAAAGAAAAAAGACAAGGCTGGATAACTGTAACTGGAAAGGATAAACAGGATTAAGTAACAGGTGTCTGACTGCACATAATTCAAAGTCATGCATGGAATACAGTGCACAGGCTTGGAATGGCTATGGAATGGAAATGGAAATATTACTTTTGCACCTTGCTTTGAAAATTACCACTAAGTGATTTAAAAACGTCTTGTAAATTATAACCACACAGACAGAGGCAACAGGAGCACTTGTATCCCCAGAGACCTTTGGATATATATAAAAGAAAACAAACAATCTTCAAAGGTGAGCCTGCCTTCACACGTGTGAAAAAAAAAAAAAAAAAGGGAAAAAAAAAGGAAAAAAGGAAGGAAAAAAAACCACTGCAAGAAAGTTATACTTAACTACACAGAAACATTTGTCACACCGCCCAGCGCTGACAAAATCCGGATACACTCAGAAACTACAGCAGCGAGGATGAGGGGAAGACTCCAGCCGCCGGGCGCACACACAGAGGGATCCACACACGGATCCACGCACGGAGCCTGACATGGAGCACACGGACACGCGTGATCGCGGCACGCAGACACCCGTGTGTGTGCACAGCCCTGCATGTGTGTCACACACAGGCGGGGATGGCACGCAGGCACACCTATGTGGCACACACCCGTGTGTGACAGACCCGCCCGCATATGAGGGACCCAGCGCTGACAGACCCTCACAGGTGACAGCCCCACACGCTTGTGGCAGTCCCACACGCTTGTGGCAGCCCCACACGTTTGTGGCAGTGCCACATGTCCGACAGCCTCACACGTTTGTAGCAGCCCCACATGTCCGGCAGCCCCACACGTTTGTGGCAGTGCCACATGTCCGACAGCCCCACACGTTTGTGGCGGCCCCACACGTTTGTGGCAGTGCCACATGTCCGACAGCCCGACACGTTTGTGGCGGCCCCACACGTTTGTGGCGGCCCCACACGCTCGCGCCCGTCCCTCGCGGCCGGGGGAGCCCAAGGTTACGGCCCGGCGCGGGGGGGGCCCAGGCAGCGCCGCTCCCCGACAAGGGCGCGAAGCCGCGGACAGAGCCACGGCCGCCCCCCGTCCCCCCCGCCTCAATGGTGGCGCTCCCGCCGCCCTTACCTCAGGCGCCGAGGAAGCTTCCTCCTCCTTCTCCTCCTCCTCCTCACGCTGTGCCAGTGTCTGTGTGTGTGTCCGTGTGTGTGTGCGACCCGCCCGCCCCACAGCGGCGGCGGCTCCTCCTTCCCCCCTCCCTTCCCTTCCCTTCCCCT
>VZTT01037972.1:12175-64794 GCA_013400855.1 Buphagus erythrorhynchus | reverse complement strand
CGCGGGCGCGGAGCTCCGCCCGCACGGCCCCGGGCGCGGAGGCTCCGCGGCGCTGCCCGGCACCCGCAGGTACCGCACACGTGCCCCCGGAGGATGCCCGCGCCGGCGCGCCTCTGCCTACTACACGCATTGGAAAAAGGGCAAGGAGGAAATCCCCTTTCCCGCGTGTGCTCCCGGGCTCCTGCCAGGCCTGCTGCTTTCCATGCAGCCGACGGGAGACAGGGGATGTTGCGGAGGCCGCTGGAGGGTTCCCAAAGTCTCGCAGTTTTCGTCTCAAAATTACAGTTGGACTCCTCGAGGTTTATTTGGAGCCTTGGAGAGCTCAGCGCACAGGCAGCACGGGCGCTCTGGAGCGAGGGATTCCCTTTCCCGATATCCCCTGGCCAGCCCTTTCACAGCTCACGACTGTCTACAAACCACTGCCATGGACTGCCCTTGTGCCCTCCCTGTGCCTCCTCGTTTCTGTCTCAGCTTTCCCCGTCTCCTCATAATTTCACGAAAAGTGTTTTCCCCCGCGTCAAGAAAAAAACCGTGGAACGCCCACAAAACCAAATTGTTGAGCTTTACAGGAGAAGCAGGTTCCCCATCCCTGTTCACCTGCCGCCCACCCTCTTGGACTTTGTTAGTGAGGTGTGGAGTTCAGACGTGTGAGACAGCTCCGAGAGCTAGTTTCAGGAGAGGCAGCAAGCTATAGATAAGAAGTCCAGGATGAGTTGAGGAAACCATGGAGGAAAGTCTGAAATAGTTATGCTACTTACAAACAGGGCGCAGCATCGCCATTAACTACTCGAGCCAGTAATGCAGTAGCCAAGATCTCAGGCTGTGTTATCCTATAACATCAACTGCACAAATGGAAGCTTGGAGTGAGAGCCCCCATCCCGACACCAGTATTAGGTGCCTTCTGCCTTCACGAGCTACCAGCGTGCTCCTATCGAAGAAGTGAGCAAAGGGAGGACTGGGAACAGCAGCAGGGATAACACGTGATTCCAGGGACAGCATGTCAGCAGAGCAGACCTGCAGTCTGAGGGGCTCCTGCAGCCGAGGCAAGTGCTGTGTTAAGCAGATGTTTGTGTTTGCTTAAGTATCCTCAGTTAGAAATTCCTCATGGGCACAGTGGCAGGGCTTTAGAAAACCATGAAGGGCAGCGAGGGCTGGGGTGGGCGTATCACGCCAAAGGAGGTGCAGGAAGGAAATAACAAAGGAACCTGAATGAGAAGCACGTGAGCTGGATGAAGGCCAGTATTGCTGGCAGGGCTAAAGGGATCTAGTTAACAGGATATGGGAGCAGCAATTACAGCCGGTAAAGATGGAGGGTATCAGCTTGAATGTCAGATGGACGGGGGTTAGCGAGGAGGGTTTTTTGTTTGTGGTTCCAAAGTGTTTGTTTCTAAAGGAATGGGAGATGGATGTATTTGTGGGTACACAAATGAAGTGCTCCATGTCCTTTTCATTGCTTTCTTTTCCTTTGATTTGTTTTTTTTCTTTTTGCCATTGGGCTGTATGTAAATTAAGTAAGTTATTATATAAGTCGTAACAAAAAAGTATTTTAATTCCAGTGAGGCATAATCAGTAACTCACTAGAAAATAGTATTGGATTCTTCTTAGCAATCCCTGTGTGATTTCTCTTCAGATCTCTAGAGCTGGCAGAGTCTGTAAGCACTGACATTGTTATGCTGGTCCATAACTCTATCTGGCTTTTCCCATGATTTCTTATCTCTTTTTCCCCAAAAATGGATTCTACATGACTATAGGTCACGGCTGCCTGCCTGTGCAAGGAGATTTTCTTCTAGGGTAAAACTAGGCCTATTATCTTTATTATTGTTGTTCTTAAAACAGTTTTAGCAAAAATGTAGAGACCTAAAATGCTTGAGTAAGTGCATGAAATGTAAGCAAGTAGTGGCATCTCAGAATTACTGGAAGTACAGTTTCTTTAGAAAAAACTGCTCTTTGTTCTTTCCCAAACAGTCCTTCCCCTTCCGCTGTCACTCCCTGACCTGGCTTGTTCACTGAAAGAAGGGCACTCATCAAAGGAACCGTGTCAGGACCGTGGGTCTGTGAGGAAACAGAGGTTCTGACAGTGTCAGTTTTAACAGCAAGGGTTCTTCACACTAAAAGGTGTTTAAAGTCATAAAAAGTGAGGCCATATCAAGGGTCTGAAACTCCCCACACAGTTGCAAATGGCTGGGTCAGGCCCCCATATCAAGATTAATTCCCACTTCTGTGAATTTTGTTGTGGTACAACCCTGTTTACACACTTGGACTTCTAAACGCAGTGCAACTGATGACAACAGTTTCATCTTTGTTTCTCCACTGATTCCCTCCTGACTTCAGCAGTCAGTGTGACTTGGCTTGTTAGGGACAAGTAAGGAATGAATCCAAGAACCCTCAATTTTCCATCTAGTTCTTGGGTTGACTTGCTGCCTTGCTGTGGACAACATGCAGCTGTCCTGTTTAATTTTCTTCCAATAAATATTTGGACAACATTTGGTAGTTATAGCTTTAGGAGCAGTAAATATAAACATATGCAAATGCTAAAGATTTCACCCTCATGTTTTAGCAAAAAGATTTAGGGAAAGATGAACTGTGCCAACAATTCATATCAGGTGAAAACAATATGTCCCAGGAAACACAACAGAACAATCCTAACCTCTGCAGTAAACAGCTGAAACCTGGTGCATTTAAAATGGTTGCCTCATAAGGGTAGAGTGCCACCTCACCTAGCCATAGTCAGCAAAAAACTAGAGCTGCCTTCACAGGAACCTACTCAAGCTGCAGCATATTCAGAGTGAAAAATATTTTTCCAAAGACATTGAAATTTTGGTAAAGTAATGTGATCTTCTAACGTTATTTCTTCTCTGATACAAGGGTGCAGAACATTTCATAATCACAGCCCCACTAGGTCTTAGATATCTACCCAAAGGAGTTTATTCTCAGTGGTTGTTTTCAGGCTGTGTAAGGCAAAATTTTCTTTTGACATCAGCATGTGCAGTGATCAAATGCAGGTAATAGGCATAGAAACATGGCAGGTATTGGAGTCTGAACCTGCAAAATTCAGTGACAATGTTGAAGCTGTGGCTCCATGCCATTAGTTCACAGACAATCTGACAGATCCTGTGTTGACCTAACCTGTGTGTGCTTCTCACTGATTTATGCCACCTCTTGGTCAGACCATTGATTATTTTATTTCTCAACATGAATGGTTCCAGTTAAAATTGTTGACACTGAATTCTAAGGTAAGTTCCACGTGCATAATTAATTGCTGCTATAAGTGTGGTTTATTAACCTGGGCTCAGTGCTGCACACAGCAGCTCCAGTGCATGTAGCTACATGGATTTACATCCACACTCTCCCTAGGGAGAGCTTGGCTGCTGCCCCTGCTGCCACAGGGCTCTGCTGGGTGTGTTATCACCTGCCACTAATGGTGCTGCGGTTGGTATTGATGGGGAAAACACTGGCTCCGAAGAGTCAATAGCAAAGCATCCACTTAGAGCAGTGATTTTCCAGGTCTCACACTGCAGCCAGGTCTGAGCATCTGCAATGCAAAACGGGTAATCAAATGGTCACTCGAGGGGCAAATTGCAGGCTGAAGTAGACATGTACTTAATTTCAGGTCTACTTACAAAAAAAAAAAAACAGCTGGGCTGAGTAATTTTGATTAAAAATACTTTTGATTTTTTTTTCATAACTGTTTTTGTGAACATTGCTGGGCCATTTTGTTGCAGTTTGAGGCAGACAGCAAGCATGGAATATTTTAGTCTGGTAGTTAAAATTTTGGCAAAATACTGGAAGTCTTGGCAGTTTTAACTGTAGATGTCTCTACCAGCTCTCCCTTGCAAAATGTTGATCTACACAAATATTTTGGTTAGGCAGGACACAGCAAAACTAAAGAGATTTTAGTCTTGAAACTGTCCTTTTTCATAGGTTTTTTGCTCAAGATTGTTAACTTTCCACACCTGTAAATACCATCCTGTTCCAGACCTTCATGGTCCCAATCATTTGTATCAGCTGTGATCCCTTTGTTTTGTGCACCCATATCCCATCAAATGCTTTGATTTAGAAAAAGCTGAGGTTACTTTTCTGAAGGCTGGCTCTCTGAAGAAGCAAAATTTCCTCCACTATCAGATCTTTGATTTATTATAAAATAAAATTATCTGTGATCATTTTTCAAAAAGACTGTTAGCTTCCTTCTAGGCTTTTCAGGGAGCTACACATACAAAGATTGATACAATAGGAAGGAGTGGGAACAAAGGGAATGTTTTTCCTCTGCCCACAATATGATATTAATGACAGACATTGCAATTATTATTTTTGAGGTCTTTCTTATTAAAAGGAGTGAATATTACTAATCAAGAGTGCCGTAGTGGATCTATTCAGGATGCTAATTAGGCTCTTCATTGTGCTGGGATATATTTATCTTCAGGCTTGTGCTCCAGGTCTTCTGAATGCAGCACTACAGAAGCTCAGGGCTTGAGAAGAGTTCCTCCAGAAGCTGCATAATGCAGCAGGGAGGAAAACAGAGCTTTCAGGGTAATGCTGCTAATAAGATTGTGTTTTTCCGTTTGGATGTTAGGGGAAGAAAAAGGTTGAGTTTCTTTGCCTGATTTAATGACAAGAAATTAAATTTAGCATTGAACAATACTTTTTGTATCTTTTAAGGTACCAGTAAGGTATCTCCACCTTCCAAAGAAATGGCATCAGTATCAAAAATAGCACAGTACTATTCAGCCTTTCAGACAAGGAGCCAGTCAAGGTTTATGTGTGCAAGACAAGGGGCTCTGTCCTTCATCAGCATCCCTGTCCCATCCACCATGACCTGAATGAGATTTGTTGCTGCCAGACTTTGCTACATGCCAGGTTCAGTAGCCCAAGAAGGGAGCCCTGGGGCTCCTTCCTCACTTTTGAGAGCTCATTCCTGTCTGTAGAACAACAAAGCCCCACTGCCCCAGTGTATGAGAGAGTGCATTTCACCTCCAGTCTCACCCTCTGTGTATTTACATGGCCAATGAGACTCAGGCTGCCTGCTGAGCTCTCAAACCTGCTTCTGCTCCCCACCCTCAGCTGAGTGGCTGCAGGGGTGCAAGTCAAGTTGTCTTTTGCCTAAGTGTTCAGGAGAGCTGAACACTTCCACCTGCAAGGAAGTCGTGAGAGTATCTGCACAACCAGGCTGAAACAACAGCACTCAGGTGTCGTAAATGATGTATAGAAAGACAAGCAGGTAAAAAATGCTCTTTGAAAATTGTAAAGGGAAACTTATTAATAAACTGAAACAAATCTGTGCTCACTCAGAAATACTCTGCTTTAAATATTAATGCAAAATGCAAGAATTTTTCAGTTCAGGATTTTTCTGTCTAAAGAAAGGCTTTAAAGAAGTCACAGAAGACAAAAGCAGTCCAACCCATGAACCTTCCTGTGTTATTTTTAGTTCTGTAGTTGACAGTCCTTTGTTTTCAGTGTCATCAGATGCTTTTCAAAACCCATTTTCCTAGTATCTAACCACTTGTGATTTGTTTATAATGATGGAGGTAAATTCACCATCAGTGAATTTCAGTGGGACATCCAAAGTTGCTCTCTAACATCAGCAATAAGTTTTTGCATTAGCCCTCCAATGTAGACAGTGAAGTCTAGGGACTCTTCAACTTGCGGGGTTTGTGTTTTTGTCATGGATTGTATGACACAATGCTTGCAGTGGAAGGTCCCTTCCAGATGTCTGTACACATTTTCTGTATCTGCTTCTCAGTATTTTCCATTAGATCTTCTAGGAAAAGTAACTTAACCAATAACATTACTCTGTATGTTTCCCTTCCTATGTTCCTGTTCTTTCTTTTTCAGGGCTCAGGTTGTTTTCTCTTAAAACTTCTCTGAGCTGTTGGATGATGTCATTGATCTTACTAAGGTGTAGAAAGCATTTAAATGTCACCTGAGTCTGTATTTGTACAATGCAAGTTTAAGTGCTTGTGGAGTATCCAGAGGCTTTCCACACTGCTTCAGCATCAGAGGTGACCCTTGAAAATGGCAGTGTGTGTAGGCAGATGTGATTCTGGGTAGAACAGTGAATAAACAAAAAAAAAATCACATCAGCACACTGTCTGAATAGCCGTGATATTTCAATTCTTCTGCCACTTGTCATGTTTCTGCTCTGGTACCATTGCAAAAAGTCGGGTGGACTCGCCTGTCTGTGCTCCCCACCTAGGGGAGGGGGACAAGCCCCCTGGGAGCCAGCCAGCCATGTTTTGTGTAACAGCAAGTTCCTGTTGTGCACTTCACCTGACAGCAACAAGGGGCAAGGCTGTCTGCTGGTGAAAGGAGAGGGTGGAAGGACAGGGCAGGGCACCTGTGTGCCAGAGGAGCCCAAAGATATTAATGCCACCCACCCACTGCTGAGCCATCTGCAGGTTATTGCATGACTTGATGGACAGTCAGTTATTAGAAAGGAGTCACACCAAGTCCACTGCGTGGGCTCAAGCACATCTCCTCTTGCTCTGCTGTTATTTATCTCTTCCCTGTACTTCCAGCATTTGTTTTTAATTCATATACTGACAGTGACACATGGCAGGAGTCCACAAATGCATATGATAGCAGCTGGTTGAGCCCCAAAGGAACTGTCTTTTGGCAATAAATCCGAGGAGCAGACAGCAAACCACGCTTTGATGGGTACAGAGCAGGTTGGTCCCTTGAATGCTTATGTACCTGCTTGCTGCAGGGCGTGCACTTCCTCAGGCAGCACCCATGCAACATCAGTGCCCTGCCAAAGCAGTCCCTGGGGACCAGTGAGGTGAGGATCACACAAGGTCCACCAGGTTAGCACGGGGGAACTGCAGTTACCCTCCTCCTTTTGACATAAATCGTTGCCACATCCTCTTCTTCAATAATTAAACTATAGCTGAGTAATTCAGAGTCTGTTCAGAGTCTATTCAGATTGTCTATTGTCTGGTGCTGAGCAGGAGATGACTGTCTGCAGCAACACACTGTACACAACTATGCTGTAATAAAATATTCTTGCTAACTCCAAGGGTAACTTTTTTTACTACAAAGCCACCTTTGGAGTTTTCTTTGGTTGGTTTGCTTGGGGTTTTTTTGCTCCCTTCCTTCTCTATGCTAATACTGCCCACAACTGTGGATCTTGAGGTATCAGTGACCAATCTGCCCTTGCCATAAAGAGGGGAGCAGTCTCCAGTATCAGACTGGTAAAGAACTTCCTTTCAACATCACCTGGACAACAAGCTACATCAGAAAAACAATGTGGTGTCCTTACTAGCAGCCTTGTTCAGGCATGCAATAGGGAGGTGCTGGATTTCTCCTCAGGCTGTGTGATAGGGCCCTAAAGAGCTGACAGTGGATGGGCTTGGAGGAGCTGGAAAGGGGCTTTGTGATTGCAGCCAGGAGGACCTGGCATGCAAAGGGAGATTCCCACTTGTCCCAAGTACGAGTTGCTGGGAGAGGCACAATCTTCACCAGTCTTCATCCCCACCATCGCTCCAGTGGGATGTGTTTCCCCTGCACTTGGAGCACAAGACCTGATCCTGCTTGTCAGTTTGACCCCAGGCTGGAGGCTGGGATACGCTCATTAAAATTCATCCTTGACAGCCTCAGAACATATTTAAAACAGATAGTAAATATATTGTTTCTGTCTTTCTTTTTCTGTCATCCTCCCCACCCCTCACTTTCCTTCCCGTCATTTGTTGCTACTGCTGCCTCCCACAAGCCTTTCCCCATGCTCTGCTCTCCCAGCAAAGGCTGGGGCTCTCCCTGTGGAACACTGGGTCTGCCCCAGCAGCACAAAGGGATTTACAGCAGCTAGACCAGGCACTCACTGGCTGTGAGGAGTAGAGACAGGTACCAAGTCACCTGGGCTCAGCAGAAGCTGGGGACAGAGCACAGGCCATGCCAGGCAAGCAGTTCTGAGCAAATGAAGTCAGGTAAATTATTGATGCAATATCACCAGTTTCACCAGCTCTGCTGAGGATGGATTTAGCCCAAGGAAACAACAGGAGGGCAGCACATGAAAAAGTCAGACCATGGGGACCAGAGAGCTATGCTCCAAAAGCCACACTGAAGTTGTGCACACACAAGAACAGCCATGCAGCTCCACAACTGCTCATCTTCTGTTCTCCAGCTCTGTAGTATCCTCAGACTAAAACCTTAATGAGTGCTTGCCAAGTTCTTGTAATCACACCAAATTTCATAATTTAAACATGTTTTGAAGCTCCAGAGAAAAAAAGTACATCAGTGGGAGCCAGCCATCTGGAAAGCTTAGGAGTCTTTTTTTGCTCATTTGTTTGTTTGCAATTCAGCTATTCCAGTACTGTAAGGGTAATTTAGTTATTTATTTAATTTTAAAGTTTTAGGTTACAACATGAGTTTTAACTAATAGATGAAGGCACAACTCAATCAGGGAAAATTCACCACTATGAAAACTACATGATTCCTGAATGATGAATGGGGCTTGTGGTTATGGCAAGGTATGGTCCAAACTGTTGAAATCCATTACTTCCTGATGCTCTTTGCATAACTGTTTTTTGTAATGTCATTTTTCTCTTGCCTCTGAGTTGTAAGAGAGGGGTAGGGTCATAAACTTAGGGTGCAAAAGAAGAGACACAAGCAGCCTCATCAGCCATGACCTATTGAAAGGTCAAATCATCAAAAGAAAAAGAGATAGCAAATGCCTTCTGAAAACATCCTTTGCAATATGCCATGATCCTGGCCCAGGTGCACTGCACTTTATGAAATTATGTACTACAATATGTGCCAGGTCTGCTTTCATACAAAATCAAAACTGCTTTAAGTAAGTGATTAGATTATCTCTTCCATATTCACACCTTTTTTTTTTTTTTTTGCCATTATTTATCCTTGCTGATATGAGTTTATGTACCATATTATTCCTTTCATTTTCTGGATGGTGTTTTTTGTTGTTATGATTTGTTTCAGTGGTCCTTTTGAGGCACCTAAACAAGAAAATAGAGTCAGGAGAATTGAATGTGAATTAAAGTGAAGGAAGAGAGAGACTAACAAGTGAGCTATGACAGCAAAGATTACTTTTGGGGGAAAGAAATCAGCACAAGCAGAGGAATGAATGGACACAGAGGAAGAAATAATGACAAGGGAGAAAGAGAAGACACAGTAAAAGATAAGCAATGCAAAATTTGTAATACTGAAGAAAAAGGTACACAGCAATCAGCTATAGGGGAAAGAAAACCATTAGGCTGCAGAGAAAACTGAAAAGGAAGTCAAAAGAATACACAATTTTATTCCAAAACCAATTGAGAGGCCAATAAAGTGTCAAATATAGAACAAAATCAAATAATCCTTTAAATGACAGAATACACGACCTTGAAGGAGAGGCAGCAGTTCTCAGATTTTTTTTTCCCAGCCATATCTCAGGCAAAAACTGGAGGTGTTGAGTAAATTTTTAATTGAGAGCATAAATGATTTACATGTTCACAGCAATGTAAATCATCCCTCCTTCCTATGCCACCAAATGAAATTCTTTCACAGCAAGCATCAAACCTTAATTTCCAATGTCACGAATAAAAGCTAGTCCTCTAAGCTTTCTCCCCTTTCTGACAGTACATTGCTTTGTGCCCACTGTCCAATTGAGAAATTTCCTCTTTGAAAGTGTGTATTTTAGAGGAAAGTGGCAATCCAATCAAAATAGCTGTTTATAGCCTTAGGAGGCAAAAAAACAACTGTTAGCATTTGGATGTTTCTACAATTAATGTTTGTGTGATCTTACATCTTAATGTGAATATATTTGAATGCTTTTGGGTGCTGCATAATAAAGAGCTGGTTACTAAACTTAGCAGCACTTCATGTAGATTAGACATTATAATTGATGCTTACAGAACAGGACCCAGAGAAATGAATTTTATGTTGTTCCAATTTCACTGGTTTAAATAAAAGAGTTACAAAAGCTCTTTATGCCATGCAGGAAGAAAAAAAGTGCGTGTATACATGGGTGATGGCAATTGTGTTTATTTGTTCTCTGGAAGTGCATGGATGTCTTGTTATTCCTGCCCAGGGTGAGCTCTCCCAGCTCAATTCCCTGTGCTGTAGTCTTGCTGCACCAGACTTCAGCCTCTTCCTCCAGCATCCCTGGTCTCTGATATTTTCCATTTCCCTCTTTCCTTACCCTTTGCTTCAGTTCTTGAATAGTGACAGTATTACACCCTTGAGAGACATCCCTGTCCCAAAAAGCCAGAAGAATACTGCTCACACTGGGGTTTTCTTCAATCCTGTAACCACCCTTTCCAGCCTGAGGCCTTGGACATGCCATGGGTTTTCAGCTCACAATTCAGGAGCAAGAAGAGGCTGACTTGGCTTGCTTCCCCAAAATCCTCATGTACTGGTACATATTCCTCTGCCCCCTTCTTTCCCCATCCCTGCTCCTCTTCATGCCTCATTCAGCTCTTCCAAAAATCCAAATTTTTGGGTCTAAATCTGTCCTAACACCTCCTGTTAGTCCAGGCTTTAGCAGTTTTCCAGTCAAAGACCTAGGTTAATGCACAAAGTTTGGAAGAGGTTTTGCCTAGAGCATAAATACTCTCCTTTCTTCCTCCAGAGCCTGTTCATGTGCCAAAAGCCTTTATTGATCAACCTGTATAGATCTGCTGGCACTCTGTTGTGCCTTCAGCAGAAGAAAGACTGCCAGAGGCATAAAGTGGGGATAATTCATATTAGTCAGGCTGTATATTAGGACAGATAACCCAAATCATCCCAATACCATCTTCTACATGGGAGACAATTTCCTGTCCAGATGCCAGACCTGAGGCCAAGCAGTGAGATTTGCACCTCCTGAGCCAGGAATGTAATTCAGCTGCAGCTGATCAATGACAGCCTGAAGCAGATGGAAGAGCTGCAGGGTTGCAGCCAGGTACAAAGCCCTTATCCCAAGCACAGACTGCAGCCTTGGCCAGCTCCCTCCCAAGCAGATGCCACAAGACTCCCCAGTCCAGCATTGAAAGGCAAACTGGTACCACCATGGTATGGAATAAAGGAATTACTTGGATATCTGACCCCAGGAAATGGCTTTGAGTTGTGCTGGATTCATAAGACACTAAGGACAGAAGCCTCATCCTTCTTTGCATATCCCATATTGAAGGAATATCACAGAAGATGTTTTGGATGCCAACAAGGAAGAAGGAACCCCCTGAATCTAGAATTTACCTCCATCACAAATAATCCTGAATAAACACCATTAATGAGCACTGACAATGCTAGCATGAAATTCTGTCCCAGCAGTTCCTCGTTAAGATGGCCTGTTCCAAACACTCTAATCTAAAATTATGTTTATCAGGGAAGTCATAAAAGCAGGAACTCCAATCAGCAATGTTTGATGAAAGAAAGAAATAGATAAGATTTTTTGTATGCCTAGTTAAATAATGGCAGAAAAGAGAGGTGGAGACAACCACAGGCAGGGGAAAACCTGTAAATCAGGCCTCATTAATACTATCCTTAATTGATTTTCTGCTCAGATTCCAAGGAGGAGCAGGAAGCTTTCTTCAAGGTGGGTAATAGGTTAACAAATACTGGAGGAGGAGAGACACATGTATGTAAACAATGTGAACTTTTCCAGTTTTGAAAACTCCATTTGCTTCAGAAGTTAGCATGAAACTCAGTGGTACAATACTCACAGACAGTTTTAAACCTTAAAAGTTTTTTTTTCCCAAATTTTACAGTCTTAAAAATGTTTTTTCCTTTTTTGTGAGACTTCTCTCCTTTTATCACATATCTCTGCAGCCACAAATTGAAGAAGTCAGTGTTGCTCAACTCTGCTAGTCATTTGGCCTACATTTGATTCTCTTTTCAAGTGGTATTCAGATGCTGTGACTAGTGAGACATGGAGAAACAAAACCTATTTTCCCAGAATGAAAAAGGCCTGTTTTAATTCAGTTCAGGTAAACTATACAGACTTCTTAAGTGGCTGCTGCTGACTGAGATTAAACAGGAGCAATACAGTGCCAGAAGTGTTGTCCAGGAATATTATCAAAGTAATGGTCTGTCTAAGCACATAAATACATCTCTATGGGATACTGCTCCCTGAAATCCCATGGGCTGCAGAGCAGAGTTGTCCCATGGCATCTACCCCAAGCCCTGATATGTCCATTATGGCAGTGTTGAATTAATCCCAATAGTCCAAATCCAAGAGCAATGCTGCCTTACAAATCTGCTTACCTCAAAGTGCACCTCTTTTTTCCCCCCCTCTCTAAAACCTTCTCCTATTTATACCCTGCTTCAACAGCTGTGCTTTATTCCCCATTCAACATGCATTTTCCCTTAAGAGGGATAATTAATTTAGAACTCCAGGCAATCAGACATAGGTGAGAAACCAGCTTTCCTGGTGTTGCCTTTCTTTTCTTAGCCATTAAATGGTGCAATTGTGCCTCACGTTTACATGGGAACAAGGGAATACACCCAAAATCAAAACCAGAAAATAATTCCCTTTAATGCTATGCTAACATAATGAAGCATAGAAGTACAGAAGTCATATTCCTCTACTACAGTATTAATTCATCCTGGGTTCTTAGGTACTAGAAAATCAAGAACTGACAAAATTAGGCTTTGATGCATCATTTTCACTTAAGCAACCAAATGCTTGCCCAAGTAAATAGTTTCAAGAAGTGTTTTCAGGAACCTCAGGTGCAGTAATATTTCAGAGATTTCTTTTCCCCATCAGAGCAGAGCAGCCTGTTTGCATTTATTGAAGCTCTCTGTATGTGCTCCCTGCTTTTAGTCCCAAAGGCTGCCAGAAGTCAGGTGCTTCAGTTTGGGTAAGGAAGGGCTGAGATTCACCTCATAAGTGATGGATGCAAAAGGTCACATTGACACTGCAAAAAGGAAAAATGAGTCCCCAGGTTATGTGAGCTGTCAGCTTAGGTGTTTTGTCTGAACTGGTCTCAGTGTTGTTGACCCTTAGAAAGAAACTCAGCCTCTGGGACTTGGAAGAGGGGAACTGGGAAATAGTTGATGTCACCCTTCTCTCAGTTGGGTTTTAATCCCATGATCTGAGAGATCATCTCCCTCACTGCCTTCAGTGACCTTGGTGCTCTCAGTCACCTTGTCCTGCTACCTCAGGGAAGGAATACAATGCAGGAATCAGGTCATAAGTGTCCTATGAACATATAAATGGACACATATTGGTGATCTCAGTTATTTAATGAGATCTGTGCTCATGTTTCATCACCCTAGAGTGAGGTCAAATCCTCTCTTGATTTTAGCATATAAAAAGCCCTTTTCTTGATGCTGTAATGATATTATTTATTCCATACCCTTCATGCAACGAGTGACTTCTGCTAGCCTGCTTTTTGCATGATTTCCCTTTAGAGCTAAAACAGTTGGGATAGTGAAAAATATATTACTTGTCACCTCCCACCACCCAATATTGGCACAGTGTGCAAAGTACGAAAGCAAAAACATTCACATTTGCAGCGTTCTAACACAGTGAGTCTACTTGGACTCCTCTTTTAAGAAAATCCAGGTGATTGCATGTGATTCTACCTTTGCAACACAGCATGTGCTCAGGCTGGATGCATTGTGTTTTGCAGACACCACAGGAGAAGCCTGGCGGAGAGGGGCTTGCGGATGAGAGCGAGAGAAAACTACATTTACAGTAAATAAAAGCATCACGCACAGAGGATCTCTCAACTCGGTGACCTTTGAATTTGCAAGGACACATGGCCTAGACAGGTAAGGGAATTACATTACTCATTATCTTAAGGTGGTTTTGTGCTGTGAAGCATGCTCGTACAAGGAAAGAGCAGTTTGCAAAACTGTGTTTAAAAAGAACTGGATTTGTCAGCCATGACAAACAGCTAGGGGAAGACTTAAATAAAATGATAGGTGTTTTTTGCCTTTAATGTCTATAATTAGTTAATGCAGTGTAAAAACAAGCACATCATTACTATTCTCTCTCCACTGTAGAAAAAAAATCAACAAAGAGAAAATATGCAAACCCAGTATTTTTTAGCTTGTCTTTTAAGAGCCTAGCTCCTGTTTAGTATGTGTTTAGTAACGATGCATTCAAATGAATAATTTAGACCTTTGATGACAACTTTTCAAGAGCAGTTTTATCAATGTCAGACAGCTTCCTGTTTTTTACCATAGAAACATAAGACAGAAACCACCACTGCCATTATTAGTTTTGGCTCATCTTCCTGCTGTTTGGATAGGAAAGCCCTATGTTAATTTTTTTTTAGTGAATTTGCATCGGTACTTTTAGAACTTCCTGATTGTAAATGCTGAATCAAATGTATTACCATAAAAGAAAAAAATCCCCTGCCTTGTACCAGCACTGCTAGACCTGCAAAGCCAGACACTCCTGGGAAATGTTAGAATTTGCACTGTCTTAATTTTGCAGGTTATTACTTCTGTGTTCTAAGGCACAGACAGTCACCTACAGGTACTGACAGGCTTGCTTACAACAGACCCAGTGATGCCACATTTACTCACAGATGTTGGAAGAGGGAACCATCCCCACTCAGCAAGCAGTTTCCTTTGTTCACAGTACTTTTGGTGGCAGTTGTGTGAGGAAGGATTATTTTAAGAACTTTTATGTTCAGCTGCACACAATTGTTCCATATTCTGATGCTCATACCAACAGCCTCACAGGGGTTGGCTTTAAATAAAGGACTGTGTCTGTCCCTTCCTGTTATGGTCTATGGATCTAGCAGGTGTAAGGAGTTCAGCTTGCCCTGCATGAAACAGCTAAAGGCAAAGCAGGCTCCAAACCTTGTATGAATTTTTCCCATCCCTGTAGGTTTTTTCAGGTTGTAGCTTACTATTTTATTTTGTTAGGGAAGGATATTTGGAGTAGAAAGAACTTTGAAATCAAGAGATCAGCTAAAAATATCACTCAACATTTAGTATTCCCTCCCACATGCTCATGGAGATTTTTTTCCAGCTTTTTCTTTGGACCTTATTGATTCCTGTTATGAACATAATCTTATGTAGGTGCACACCCTGCATAAGGTGCCAAGCTGCACAGTGTTCTGTTGGATTCAGTAATAGACTTAAATTTAGCAATTTTCTGATTGGAAATAATGCCATTATTCATGTGCCCTTGTACCAACTCCCAAGCTGCTGCCTGGCTCTCTTGACAATATGACGTTCCTGATGCACATTATCTCAGAGGTCAGTGCAGAAGGAAAGGTGTTATACAACACTCAAGACAAATCCTCCAAGGAGGAGGTCTCAGATAGGCACAGAAATGTTATATACCAATCTTGGCACAATATCTGCTGGGTCCTTACACACTTTAAATATATGCAGTGCTCCCTGACTGGGTGTTACTTACAGCTGAGACATCAGCACTGGCTCAGTATGCACAGTGTAGTCATTGGGACAGCTGGCCACAAGAATGGTGAAGAGCTGTTTAGCTGATGGGCTAAACTGGGGGAAGATGAGCTTATACTTATTTTTTGAGGTTATATGGAAGTTTTTCTTATAGCTTATGTTACTTGTGAGCAACCTGCAAAGGCAACTAAAGACAGCAATCTAAATCCACAAGCAACCAGCAGTCAGTCTGTATTCAGAATTCTGTTTCCCTGTCAGATCTAATTTTAAGATTTTGGGTCCAATTGCTCAGTGGCTTGATTGCTATATCTGAAAATTATATGAAGATTTCAGAGTGTTGTGAAAAAGCAAAAGCTAGATCATCAGCCCAGATGTGAGCACAGAGTAAGCTGGGGGTAAGAAAGACATCCTTAGAGCAGCCTGGGAACCAGGACACAGCTTGGCCTGCCCTGCTGCTGCAGCCTGCCTTCCTCCTGCCTCCCTGAGCTACAGCCCAGGCATAAGTCAGGTCTGACCCTGCCCAGGTGCAAAGGGAGAAGCTGTACAGCTGCAAACAGCTGGCATGGCCCAAGACAAGGAGCCACCAGCTCAGGAGCAAAATGGGGACGTGAGCACCTTCAGGCTCTGCCCTGCCCAGCCCTGCAGCCTCTTCATTTAGGGGCTTGCATGTAATTGAGCACAAAAGCTGTGAGGACCTGGAGATTAAAATATTTGATTTGCTTGAGCAGAAAGGACATACTGAAACAAACCAGGGCCTGTGATGAGATCTTGTTTATCAGGCAACTGTAGGGCTGGAAATCAATACACCAAAATTGCTGTGACCAGAAATTAGACTCACTTAGTGAACAAAATTCATTAAAACAAGCTATGCCTCACATCACACCTTTTACATGACTGATTTAACACTGTTTAACACTTCCTTCTTGCTTTCTCCCAGAATGACCTTTTTAGAGCAAAACATTCATAGAAAGTCACCTGTAAAAATTATGTAGAAAATAATAAAAAATGTCAGTCTTATTATTATAATGAGGCACTTGCTAATAAAGGGTTTAATTAAAATGTTGTTGAAAAACATAAAAGACAATATAAATACCACAGATGTGTCCAGCAAGTGACTTGTGCAACATCTTTAGCAATTTCTTTTAAGAACCTTTGATGGGTTCTCTTTATATTAAAACTTTCCTCATTCCTTTACCTTTAAACATCAGTTGCCCCACACTTGCACTGGCCATAGTCTTATTAAATAGGTTTAAAAGATTTTCTTACCAGGAGTTACTCCATAAAAGTGAACTGAAGTTGAAGGAAGAAGCTTTGTGAATCAGAGATGCAGCAGACACAATAGCAGGAGTGTGTGAAATTGTAGAACATGGGGAGAGACAGGAGCTGGTGACTGGATTACTAATAGAGCTGGGAAAGAACCACAAAGTATCAGTATCTAATAAAGCCCTTGTATCTCTTATGCTAATGTGCCTTTCTTCAGAAAAAGGACAGAAAGCACCAAGGCCCTGCTCACAGAAATTGGCGTTGTGCTGCTGACTAATAGCACCTCTGGCTAATTTAGGCAAGATTAAAAGAAGCCTGATAAAAGCAACAAAAGGAAAGATTTATGTCCCTTGTATCTTCCCTTCAAACTAATATTCTTGGGATGGCAAAGGAGAGCTGGCAGGACCACCAGTTTGTGGTACAAGCATCTGGTGTGTGTGCTGTATGCACGTTTTTATGAAGCACATTTTGGGGGCTAACACTTATTTCTTTTTCTCTCAACTTCTCCATCCAAACAGAAATATCCTCCAGCTAGTGCTCATCCCAGAAAGAATAGTCCTAGTACATCTACTTGTAGATGGTGGAGAAAAGGAGCTTCAATCTCCAATGTATTGCTGGCAATCAGCAGAAACTGAGAACTGTCTTTTCTCTCCTGAATCCTCACCCACAAGCTCAGCTTTCACCTGAACACGTGGTGTGTGGTGCACAAACCTGCCGAGCCCTTAGGCACAGCTATATAATAAGATGTTCATTGCCAGCAGATTAAAATTTTGTTTAACACCTATTTGCCCACACAGAGCTGAACTGGTAGCAAGGAGCAGGTCTCATTAGCACTCTGCTGTGCTGCCCCATAGACCCAGGAGCTGATAGCAGTTATTTATACTTTTAGAAAGTTGGTATAAACCACAGAAATTACTACAGCTGTGCTTAGACTGGGATATAGAAATTACATCAAGGTGGACTGGACTGACACCATCATCATCAGTCCTTTATTGAAAACTATTCATGCCTTCTCTCAGTGGACTTCTTTCAGGTAGACTCCTTTCCTCACAGGCAGTTCCACACAGCACTGCCTCCTTCTCCCTTGTGCACGACCAGCTAATCCCAAGCTGTCCCTTACCCAGGCCACCTAACCCTGTCTGTCCTTCACAGAGCATCTTATCTTACCTTATCTGTCCCTTGCGTGACCACATGTCTCTTCCTTCTCACAGCACAGCCAGCAGACTCCATCTCAAACTCCAGCAGACTCTGGTTCACAAATGCCAATTCCATCTAATTTTCCACCACCTAACCCCCTGTTTTATAACCCCCATCCTCATTGGACAGGCACGGCTGTTTTCACTCCTCAATAATCAGTACAGCTGTAATTCATTGGGGAAGACTGCCTTCAGCACTATCCTTAGAAACCATCCTTCCATACTGGGAGACAAAGGTGTGTTGGCTCACTCTGTGGTGGTGGGTGCCTCAGGATTTGGGATATGAGGCTGGATAAGGGATATGCAGGACACACACACCAGGGAGAGAACAAGTGGTTCACCTGACTCTAGAAGCCAAGAGATGCTATAGGATCCTATGGTCTGGCCATGGCCCTGGGCAGCATCCAACAGTGATAGGCAAATCCTCTGAGTTGCATCAAAAGAAAGATTTTGTTAGGAAGAAACTCTCTTCTGACATGGAAATCATGCTTTTACTATTATTAAATATGAATTTAAAAAAAATCAAAAGGAACAGGGCTTTTAATTTCTGAAGGCACAGAGGTCCAGAGCTATAGAGCTACAGTAGCTGACTTTCATTGCACCTGGTTTCAGACTGGGATTTTAAGAGCCCCATTCTTTGTGCAGATCTTTCTTTCCAGGAATTCAAAGAATGGAAAACTAAGTTGCATTTGAAGCTTGACTAGGAGCTGTTCATCTGCACGTCCCACACGTTTGGTAGACAGGATATTGCGTTACCGTTGTATTTTGCCTTTCTGATTTTAACAATAGCACATCTTCCCTAGGAAACCAATAGTATTAACTAGGTGCTGAATTACAAGTGACATTGAAGAACCTGGTTTTGCAAGGAAAAAAAATATGAAAAAAGAATTGCATTGATTCAAGTTACCAGCTTAAAATTATTTGTTCCAAGTTCATCTACTGCAGTGAAAGCCCCCATAAAACCAACCTACAGTAGAAAGTGTATGCATATAATTTGCATAGCTGCCATTCAGAGCCAGACAGGGTAGGAAATAAGAGGTTACATGCTATTCAAGCTCTAACCCCAAGCCTCAACTCCTTCCACAGTCTCAGCACAGTTTTTTTTTGCTAAATTTGTCATCAGTGTAGCAGGGAACAACCAAGAAAAATGGAAAGAGCATAATTAGACATCAGGCTCAGTATCTTGGGGATGGGAGCAGAGCAGTTCACCACCCCTTTGGAACCAAAAGGTGATCAAAAGACATATCATAAACCCAGCCAAAAAAAAAGAGATGTCACTAAATGGTTGCATTTCTATTTAGGATAGTTAAAAAGACAGAACAGTATTCATTTGCACTGTTGAAAGAAAGAGTTTAAACCAGCTAAGAGTTTGATTTGAAACTGAAATGCTGTGTTCTGGTTTGTTTTGTGAATGTCCATAAATGCTGCACTTCTAGGTGATTAAAAAAAAAAAAAAAAAGATGGTGAAATATAACAAAGCTTTTTGCAACATTTTCAGTTAAGTGATGCTTCGGGGTAGTGAGGTTATGGTACATTTTCTGAAGGGTGAGTTAACATTGGGCAGGACTTCCCACGAATGCCAAATTCTACTGTATTCTAGATTATTGAAGCATATCTTCAGTGTCTTGGAAAAGAAAAAAGCAGTCCATCTTGAAAATTTTTCCTATTCATCCTTTAGTTTCTCAAAAAACCCACTTCATTTAGGGTGGTATTTCTAAAGTGGATATTGAAAAAAATGCTTCTCTGATGTGAGGATCCCCAGTTTCTCATGAAATCAATATTGTGTATTAGTTGTCCTCTCCATCTCTGAGAAAAAAGCAAGTCATAAATCTTTCTGGCATCTCTATTCATTCCCCTGATTACACCATATAATGCTGAGGAACAAAACAAGCTTTTTTTTTTTTTTTGCTAAATTGCATGTCTGGAGAGACTTGTGAAGGGGGACTGTGTAGCTGTAGAGATAAAGCCTCTAACTCCACATTAATATATAGCTCAGAAAGAAAAGAAATTGGAACAGCCATGAAATATGGAGTACAAGATACACCTTGCATTAGTATTTCTGAGCTGAAGGAATGGGCTATCAAGATTTAGGTGGCATAATATTCTGAATTCTATTTTAAAAGCATCATTATCATCAGAGAACACTTAATATAAATCCTTCCTACGGATTCCCTGCAGGAATAAGGTGGCCTAGCTAACAAAGCCTTGATTTATTCAATAAAACATACTCCATTTTCCTATGAAATGTAGACAAGGCACCTGCTTCTACCATCTCCATGGCTCAGCTGCCACTGCACAAATATTCCTTTATATCCAAGGAGTACCTGGGCACTACCACAGGCCCTGATGTACAAAGGTCTCCATTCACACGCCCCACAAGAAAGAGCAAACAAGGACACCACAACTACTGAACACACAGGAACTTGTTCAGCTCCAACAGACACAGCATTTCCCACCCCCTGCCGGGATTTGCACATAGCAACGCCTTCGCAGGCACGTGAAGGAAGCCAAAACAAGAGCAGGATTTGCTGCCTTAGCTCTTCCCTTTGCAGCCTTGCAGGAGGGACGGGAGACAATCAGGGTCCTTGCAACCCATAATGTGTAAAACCAGTGTCAGTGCACCTTTACCTGTGGCCCAGAGAGACTTTTGCTTCTCATTTATCAGTCCTGCCTCATGAAAACACTGTGCCATAAACACATGTTAATCTCTCAGTCATTATATGCTGTCACTAGAAGCATGAATGCCCCATTAAATGCCCACAGACTGGGGCACACCACATGGCTGGGACAATCCAGCAGCTCTGGATCTGGTCTGTGCTGTGGGCTCCTGCTGGCAATGCCCATCAGGGGCAGTCTTTGGGATGATCTAAAATAGCAGGTCTATAGACTGAGTAGGTCTTATTTATCAGCATCCCGGTGGGTGCCGACCCGCTGGCAAATTCCAGCCCTAAATTAGGCATCCAAGGAGCCCTGCAGAGGTCAGGGAGACTGCTCAGCTGAGCAAGGCTTACGCACAAGAACTGCAACACAAGCTCCTGCTAATTGCAGTGAGAGCAGACTTGGCCCCAAGGAAGGGATGTACCAAAAACATCCAAGAGGATTCTCTCTGTGTCCTTGTGTGAATTCACCTGTGGAGTACACGCCAAGCATAGATGTGCACTAGCAATGAGAGATACAGAATCTTGAATGGCATCCAGGCAATATCCCTATCATGCAGTACACTGATTATCCTCCTAGATCCAGCCCACTGTGTTACAGCCCTGCTTCAAACCAGTGTTTTACATTAGCACAACAGTTTTTCCAAAGCAGACTTCCCAGTGACCGTGCACCAAAACCATGAAAGAATTTGTGATTCTTCTTCTGGTGCAGCAATCAGAAACCCAACAGGGAGAGGAATGCAGCTCAGGCAGCGTAACTCAAAATTACATTGCTGCAAGACGTCTACTCTTTAGTGTGTGACTCTGATCAGATCATAAAGAGCACACATTGAAGAGTAACCTCCAGACACTCACCAATGGATCTCTAAATGCACATGTTGCCACCACAATCAGGCTGAAGACACAGGGGGGGTTTGGTACTCTCATTACAGATTAGAACAATGGATCACTTCCATTCCCACAGCTTTCACAACCTGGCTATAAGAAAATAAATTGCAGCGTAGGGAACCGGTGCGTTACAGTCTGTGTTTAAAAGAGGAGGAGATGGCAAATAGCTGTATGTAATGTTTAGTGCTTTATGAAACCCTTCCCTATTTTTCTATAAACAATTACCAATAAAATAGCAGCCTGTCTTAACACAGTCCAAACCCAGCCCCTCTATGATAAGGATTTAAAGATGCTTAAACCTAGTTTGTAAGCAGCTTCATTTCTGATTAGGATTAAAAGGTATCCTGAGTATTAATCCTGCATTCTTCAGTAAGCTTAAAAGAAAGGGAAATATATAGTCAAAAATTCTTCACTAACCAATCAACCAACCAACATTATTGTCAGGATGGCTACAAAATTGCTTTCTACACATCTGCGATAATTCAATTATCGTTTGTGCTTGCGAAGGAACATGAAGTGTTGGTTACTTTGGGACAATACTTTCCCAGCTCCCTTTGGAAACCATTTGTGCTATTAAATCATTTATTCCCAGCACTGTGCTCAGCTGACAGTCCCATACATCAGCTCATCCTGAAGAGAAGATCTATATAAAGTCTTTGAGCAGCTCTTCCCGAGCACAGGACGCTCCTGTCTCGTCTGCGGCCAAGACTTCAGTACAATACAGCACCACCTTCTTTGGTTTTATCGAACCTCAAGGAAGGCTGGTAGTTTCCATTTCCCCCCTCAACATCCAGACCTACTTTCCTTTAAAAACTCTGATCTTGCATCCCTTTCCACCCCCTCGTACACCGCAGTTTCTATAATCATCACCTTATATAAGAGACCCAGAACCGGGAGCGGTTATTTATCCATGTTTGCGTGCCCTCGCTTTCTCCCCAGAGAGCACCAAAATAACCTAACAGGTCCCCATTTGGTACCTGTGGGCTGGCATACCCTTGTAATCAGTAGTGCCCGCTGTCACCCTAAGGGGAACAGTGCTGGGGCCAGAGAAAAAGGGTTCATGCTGAAGGTATCATATAGGGTCCTTGTTCTGGTGCTGTTTTTCCAAATATTCAACTCCATTCGTGTTCTACACAGCAAGTGATGGGGTACCCAGCTCTGCCAGTGCCCTGGGTTTGCACAAAGGGAGGCATGCAGGAAAGCAGGAGACAGCATCCACAGTCCCAGACCACTGCAGCAGACAAACCTGCGCCCACCCAGAGAGTCAGGCTTCTGGCTCGGCCCTTGTGCAGCTTTTATCGTTGGCCTGTTTATTTTCAGGTGGCCCTGTTGCAGCATTGTGACTCAGCTGGTTTCTAACTGACCTGGCAGGTTTTTACTGCTCTTCTGTCCTGCTTGCTGGCAGAACAACAAAGTCTGGGGGATTTATGTGCCCCAACACCCACGCAGGAGCTGTGAGAGAAGCCTCCTCCCAAGGAGAGGAAGTTTTTGCTGACAGATGCCTCTGTTTGAAGTGTCCATGTGTATTTAGGCCCTGATCCATCAGAGCATGGGAGCACTCAGCCTTAGGCACATCCATATTGCTGTCACCAGGCTATGTAAAGTTAGGTGGGTATTTAAGTCTTTCCTGGGCTTAAAGCTTCAGTTTATTGTCCTGGCAGCTCTTGTAGCCTGCAGTGCTCTAGGTTGATGATTTACAGAACAGCTAAAGAAGAAAGTTTGCAGCATGCACATATTTCTGCAGTGAAAAAGTGCAGGATAACTTGTTTAATCTATTCTGGGGAAGGGCTTTTACAAGCAAACAGGCATTTACCCTTTTTATTAGGCATTTCAGCCACAAAATTTATGACCTCAGTGCAGTTTTGCCCTGTGCAGAGCACCTGTAGGCAGGAGTTGCTGCAGAAGTCAGTGGTGCATGGCCTATAAATGCCTGTTAAACAATGTACAGGGTGCTGGGGTTAGCAGCAGCTTCATAGGGATAGACACATCCCACATTTAGTCACTGTTTCAACCCATTCCTTGTCTTGCCAATTTGGTTCCTGTCAAGGTCTCCACTGACTTTGTTACTTTGAGGGAAGCAGATGGTAACTAGTGGTATTCCAGAAGTCCCCCAGAAACTGGGGGAGTTTTTAATGGGCCTAGACAAGTTTGACAACAAAAATCTAGTCCTGAAGAAATACTTTTCTTCTTTAAACAAAAAAACCAGTTTGGTTTTATTGGGAAAAAATCTCAACTTATTATCAGCATGCAGATTTTTTAGTGCAAACCAGCACATCAGCTTGAGCTTTGAATTGCTGGTACCCTCCATCATCTTTGTTCTTTGGCCAAACCATTTCTTCAGTGAGCTGCTCTAGTCTGGTGCCTTCAAAATCTGATTGTCCTTGCCACTTTCCAGACCACCTTCCTTCCGTTTCTCCTTCATTTCTGCAGAAGTGAACTCCAGACTGTACAATCCAAATTAAAAGACTTAATTTTTATAACTTGTCAGCCAGACAAAATTAGTTTTGCTGATAAGGGAAATCCGCTTGTTTGCTGGAAGGGAGACGGAAAGTAGCTGTGCCAGCTTGGGGGATCGTACTCAGCCAGGACTGGAAATAGAAGCACTCAGCCTCAGAGTTCATCAGTGAGCCACTTCTTCAGTAAAATCACCCAAACAATTTCCTGATGCATCCCTAATCACGCCTCTCTGAAATTCTTCTCCCCCAGCCACCCGTTGATTTGGAAAAGTAAGTCCCTTTTTCACCTCTTCAGAAACTACATTGCTTTACTGACAGGGCTGAAAATGGACATTATGCTTCTTGACTGTCTTATTCACTCATCTTCCACAGTGATGGCATACAGCGATGATCAGTAAATACAAGTTTTTAAATTTGAAATGTAAGGCTACCTAGTATCATCATCACCTCTATCTGTGTAAAAATAATGCTTGGTTTCCACCTGACCTTTAGAAATCATCAGATTCAATAACTTGTAGCATTTGCTGAAGATCCTCCAGGGATCTCCCCATAAACTATACTGTATTCTACAAATAGATATGACAACACTAATCAACAAATTCAATGACAGTGATCATTCCTGCAGAGATACTTAAACATCTGATTGGGCTGGTATGTTGGATCTATGCAGCCTTCAGCTTCAGCCTGCAGAGCCACTGCTCTCATGCATAGGAAACGCTGACCTTGCAAGCAGGCACCTGTAGGTTACTGATGATGTCTGATAAAAGAAGGGAGAACAAGCCTGATGCCTCCAAGCAAATGGACATTGATGGATGGCTACTCCACTCTCTTCATTAATGTTTTGCTCTCATATTGCCACCCGTTTGACTTTACGCAGTTATTCCCAGACGGAGCAGGTCTGGACACTTCCTAACACTCTTCCTCAGGCATGGGAGAGCCATCACTACCCCAGCACCAAGATGCTGCCTCCCTCCAGGCAGTCATTGCCAGGTAGTCCTAAGGCTATTCCTCCTTGAGATATATTCCATAGCCTACTCAACAGCCATTTTGCAGTGGATAGGGGCTAGATCTTGTCCCACCTCCACCCTCATTGATTGCCCTGTCAAGCTGCAGTAGAATAGTACTTGCCAAAACCCTGGGTCATCAGCTGGCTGCTCCTGTGACTGTGCTCCATATGTTGCCTGCACAGTGTGGTTAGATAAAAAATGCTGGGCAGGAAGGGCAGGATCAGCAGAACTGTAAGGCTGGAAGGTGCAAAAGACTTACAGGTCACAGGGCAAAGGAGACCATCGTTGGGGCCAGGGTTACAGTGCAAAAGGCTGGAGAGGCCTGAGGCCATGGCTCTGCTGGAAGGTCAGCCAAATGAGCACTGAGCCATGTCCTGCACTCACAGCCAATGTCACCTTCATTTGGCCTCATCCTCCAGCCATTCATTGGAAGCAGGTGCTGCAGGAGAAGGGCAGCATGGAGGCAAGAGGTGTGACTGCATCCTCCACCACAAGCTGTTATTTTGACAGCTCTATTACTGTCATATAGAAACAACTCCTGGGAAGTGTAAAGCACTATAAAAAAAACAGGCAGGGAAATCATCTGTCCTGCAATATGCCAGTTTCACTGCAGAAGAGGATGGGATGCCAATGAAGATCTGCAGTGGGTTCCTTCCCTGACTCTTTCTTTGGCCACAGTTGGTTGTTGTTCACCCCCAAACCACTATTTCTCCTCTTAAGTCTGTGTGGTTGACACATCTGATGTTTATTTCATAGCAGCCCTCTCCCCCAGAAGATTAATTCATTTTTCATACAAGCATGAAGATCTCAGCCCCAGCTGAGGTGAAGGGATGAACAGCCCTTTCTTAAGCTGCCTTTCTTAGGGAAAAGCCAAAGATGCTTATCCCAGGAATCACTAGCTGTGCTCAGAGTCAAGGTGTGACTCTGCATCCACATAAAACAGTACAGATTGTGGAGATCCCACAGTGATTTCCTACCCCAGGGGCCATTGACACAAAATCCAAGCTGCTGCTTGTGGTGCATGTCCATGCCAGGATTTCAGTTAGGGATTTTGGGAATGCAGATGCATTTCTGAGTTTAATGAAATGTTATCTCCTGTACACACCAAGGTTTATCTCATATGAAAACACAGAAGCCCTCAGAAGAGCATGAGACTTCTGGAGTCAGCTCTGCTACAGCAAAGAGAGTTGTGCACTCAGCCTGGTACCAACTGCAGCAGTGCAGCCCTGCTGGGACCCCAGCCACGTGTTCCCACTGCTCTGCTCCTTCCAGAGCCTGCAGCATCACCTGGAGGGCTTGGTCACCAGGAGAGGTCTTTGCTCTGCACAGCTGTGGGTGCTAGGAATGCATCTTCCTAATCCAAGAACACACCAAGAGCAGATACACCCAGTCACTCCAGCACAAAAAATTCAGTATAAAGTCTCTTTTTTTTTTTTCTGATCACACGTAGCACTTGGTAGCAACACCATCTGATAACCCAGCATAAACAATCCTGCTCATTTGTGTTGCCTCGTTGGCGTTCTCCATAGAGACACACACACACAAGTTTTCTCTTTATGTGCCACTCCTCCCACCTTGGGGAAGGAAATTAGAAGTGCTGATGGAGGATCTCCAGTCACATTTCCTTCCAACTTTTGGTGGCATCAGCTCAACAGTGACAGTTTGTAAGGCAAAACAAATGGCTTGTGAAGCGAGTGTGTGTTATGCAGCCCTACCCAGAAGAAATGCCTGTCAGGTATTCCAGAAATTCACTGTGACTTTGGTTTTGTTTGACAGGAGCTATGCTGCAAAGTTTAGCTTTCATCCCCATTACTGCAAATTATTCCCCCAGCTGAAGTGCCTTTTCTCTTAGGCAGTGCACTGCAAATTGGTGCTGCACTCTCAATCAGCATCACCCTTCTGTCAAGGGAATGCCTTCAAGGGCTTCACTCTTGAAGCTTCTTCACTTAGGGCACCTGGCACCTCTTGTGGAGGAGCCCTTGCAGCAGAAGGCAAGTTTTCAGCCTGAGGAGCAACATCCAAGTGCTGCTGGCAGGAGAATCCTCACTGGCAGCTTAGAGGAGCTGTAACTACCACATAGACCGACATACCCACCCTCTTCCATCCCTCTACAAACCAGTGATACCATGAAACACTTGCACAGGAGATCAGGTATAGGAAGTAACATTGCATCCTACTGTAGCAGCTCTGGATGCCAGCAGAATGTGATTTGAGTTTGAAACAAAACACAATTTCATTCATTTGTACCCTCATTTATTTAAAAACCACATGGTTTGGACAATATCCCAGGAACAACCCTTGTCCCTTCCTTGCCTTTTTTGTCCACATATTTCTAAGGCAGCACCAGTCCTCTAGGGCCACAGGCTTAGCTGGAGCTTTGTAGGAGGCTCATAGTATATACTAATACTACTATATTAATATTGTAAGAACTACAAATAATGTCTTTTGCTTTCTCCCTTCCCCCTCTCCTGTGCCCTCTGTCATGGATATCATGGCATTGTTCTGAACCTCTACACAGCACCTCTTGTGTCTGGGAATGGTTACAGAAAAAATCAAGACAAGACAGATATTTCAGCCATGGAACACCAAGGAGAATTTCATTTGTCATGAGCTGGAGTAATTAAAAGTAATTTTTGCATGTTTTGGATGCTGACTTTGGTCAGAGCATGAGCTGTGCAAAATGCTTATTTTTATAGTTTTGACGTAAATCATGGAATGTTTTCTTTCTTAATTTGGAACACTTGCCCCAAATGTTCCAAGTCTCTGTAGATAAGTCCAGGCTCTTTTCTTCCTCACGACATCCATCCATCCATTAATGTCCCAGGGTTGGCCCAAGTTGTTTAGCTGAACTGAACACAGGACCAAGGCATCTTTTAAAAGTGGTAACTTCCAACAGTCTTGATAGACCACTGATTCCAAGTAAGAGGCACAATTTTGCTATCTAAAATCTGCCTTCTTCTTTGCAGAAGTGCCATGGGTCATTTGCTTAATAAAACAAACCCAGCCTCCTCCCCCAAGCCCAGCACAAACACAGAAATAATTTCCTTGGTTATATTTTTCTCTGGGGATGTTTAAACTGTCAGCTTTGCTGAGCTACATTCTCCCCTCTCATTCTTTCTCATGGGGGATGTCCTGTCACAGGGGACTCAGTGCAGTCATATTTTGAAATTTTCCAAAGGATTAATTTTATTGCATGTATAGAAGACTTGCAAAATCTTTCTCTTTTGAAATGATCTATCAATATTCTATCAATAGTTGCTAGAGCTGGAGTCGTTCAGCTTCAGCAAACAGTGCAAAATATAAGAAGCAAACACTTTTGATCCCAGGGTTACATGGATGTATCATTTTTCAGATCAGTCACTGTCTCAGGGTATGGGCACATGATCATTGGCTCACTCACACTGAGATCCATTTGAAATTATCCCATGTGATTGGAATCAGTGTTGAACGAGGAGCTCTCTGTTTCCAGTTGTATCTTCTCTTATCCATGGAAAGTCCTACTTGGCCAACAACAATAAACTCTTGGGAATGATCACACACATCCTGGAACCTCTACAAGTGGACGTGGGAAAAGCAGAAGCTTTAGTTTTGTTTTAACCTAGGACACTGGCTAAGAATCAATTACTGTAATGGATAACAATGCAAAAATGTGAACCCACAGGGCCTGTCTCATACAGATACACATCTGAAAGTTTCTCACATTTGCAGTTTCAGCTGTCCTCCTCTGCAGCCACCCACAGCCAGAAGTAATGGTGGGAGATCACTGCCAACACCCTCACATTGAGACTTGGGCTCAGTGTTTAACATCCATGATAACCCATCAGTTAAAATCTACCGAAATTAACTCTCAAAACACTTGAAATGATTAATAATTAAAAGCTGCCTAGATAGGAATGTAACATGCCAAAATGTTGGCTAGCACAGGCAACTTGGCACAACAATTTGCATTACAGCCTTTTCATCAGTTACAATAAATGAGTGTGGTAGAATCTCCCCTCCACTATTAAATTAATATGCTTTTTTTTTTTTGGCTCACATATGGCAGAAATATCTTTGTGGAAATAGGAAGGGTCTTGGCAGACCTGTGCCTAAACTGTGTGTTGATGCCTGTGCTTCTTGCCTTACAAGTCTCCTGTAGGGAGAGCAGGGATTTAGCCCAAATGCAGCCACCATGATCACGAGTGCCTGGCTGTCAGCGTGCCTGGATGGGCTCCATCTGCAATCAAAGCCACAGTGTGGCTCCCATAGAAAGCTGCCTGGGAAATGGATGTGTTTTATTGTAAGCTGAGTCCTGCTCCCACTGTAACTTGTGGCAAATTGCAATTTTGCCAGGAAAAGCAGGATCAGGCGCTGTTGGCTGATGCCTGTATTTCTGCTGGTAAGGAATGCTAGCCAGAAAACACAAAATGGTTGTATAGAAACATCCTCCAACTAGTTTTACCCCATTTTATATAAATATCGCATGCTTTAAATCAATTACCTGTCTTCTACAGCTCCCTGTGTTAGTGGTTTTGTGGCCTTCACTGATTTAGGGTTGCTAACTCTGATTTTACTGCAGGTGCTATGATGTTTATCAATTTGTTTGGAAGTGCCATCTCCCTGAGCCATGTGAAAACAGTTTCCATTTCACAGCTCAGGAATGGTCCCACATCTGCTGCTGGTCAAGGAAGATTGCAAGCATGCAACTGGTAACTGCTGTGAGCACCAGTAATATTAGTGGGGCTAGTTCTTATAATTATAAATGAAAACTAATTTTTTATTTAAAGGAGGCTTTATGAATGTCCCCAGTTTAGGTTTGGAGTGAGTGGTAGTACAAAGGAAGAAACCAGCTCCTGCCCTACTTGACACTAGTGCTCCATCACCCTGCAGTGTACACACCACACTGATTTACACCATACTGACACTTAGCATCCCTACAAGCCTAGTCCCAATTCTGAGGACTGTTGTAAGAAATTAATTTGAGTGGCTGATACTGAATTCTGATCCTCCAGCACTTGCATTTCTCCAGGCATCCCCACCATCTGCATCCATGGTGCTGCTGGGCTGCTGAAAGACGACGTGGTTTGGACCAGATCCTCCTCCTGGCTCAGGGCAAGCACAGCATTATTTTCATTCCACTATCTGAAGGAGGCAGATCTGGTGGCAATTTAAGAATCATACATTATCACAGGCTACGAAAAGAATAATTTATGCCCTTGAGCATTTCTCAGATCTTTCAGCAAAATCAGACATCTAAAGGAAAAATGTAGTTCTTTGGAGAGCCACAGGGATGAGTAATGCACCCAAGAGGAGTTGGGGCTCAGACATGAAGGGATTAGCTTGATCCACCAGTGTGGTTTTGTCATCCCAGACAGACCCAGGAACATCATGTTTCATAACAGCCATCTGGATGCAAAAATGGCAAGATGGGAGCTTGTTCTATGGCTCTGGTTTTCCTTCCCATGGGCCATACATCACCTTGGGCTTTTGCAGAGAGCTGCCATTTGTGCTGGGAGCTTGCACCACTCCTGTTTCTCTCTGACACACAGTGCCATGGACTGCAAAGAGCCTTGGTGTCTGTAGCTTTGAAAGTGGGGAAATACTCCAGGAACACCTCACCCAGTGTGATCACAATCATCCAGAATGTGTTTGGGCTGGAACCTGCTGCTTTGCTGGGCATTTGTCAAACAGTCCATGTATAAAATTCCCAGCGCTCCCCCAGGATCTTGTTGCTTTCATGCAAGGAGTCACTAAAATAACTTAGCCTCTGTTGGCATTCACCTTCTGCTAGGATAACCTCTCCCCCCCAAAAAAGCAACCCCAAAGCTGCCCATTAATTGCTACAGCACTGACAATTCCTACAGCAATGGAGGGATCTGCAGCTCCCTGAGCGTGTGTGACACTGGGAAATCACCATTAAATACTTGACCTAAGGCAAATCCAAGATGATCCAATTATTAAAAAATAAAATAAATACCCCTCTCCCTCCCTGCCTTACAGGAACAATACCACCCTGAATCTGTGTGAACACAGGCTTTCCAGTTCGTCTCCCTCACTGAACATTTGATAGTTCATTTAAAAGAAAGAAAAAAAACCAAACAGAGCAGAGGGTTCCCTTGTGGAATGTAAGACCTCCAAAGGACTTTTGGCAGCATCTGGAGATATTATTAAGTTTTCAGACTAGGTATGCATAGCACAGTAATTAGGTCCCCTAAAGAGACCCCAGTAATTGATAGAATTTCATGACATCTATTATGAAAGTATGAAATGGCTCTTCATAAAAAACAGTATTGGATTTTTCACTCTTTGTTCCACATAGGATAAAAAAATCAATATTAATACCTGGCTAGTGAATTCTGACACTTAAAGAAGTTTGTGGCACAAAGAGCTCACAACACTGGGTACTAATTGCTGTGGAGCTAACGAGAGCACCATGATACGTGCATTGGATTAGAGACTGCTCAAGAAATACTCTTTGTCTTTCTTTAAGAAATATTGAAGAACTTGCCTTCTGGAACAAAAAGCTGCAAGTGTTATTTTGTAGAGCTGGTTCTTTACTTCTGGCAATGCTCCAGTGTGCTGAAAAACCAAGTGAAGAAATAGGATGTGCACTGTGCATCGGCATTGCAGAGATTAAACATCAGACAGTTCTCATGCATTTTGACACTGAGCTGAAAACAGCCACTCAGGCAGAGGCCATGAGTGGGATTCCAGGGACCACTGGATCTGCCTGATGATTGTCCTCTGCTGGGGACAGCCAGGCTGCCCCTTGTTTCCTCCAGCCTGCTGCAGAGCGGCAGCTAGTGCCAGCAGATGGGAAAGGCTGGGAAAATGAAAGTGCAACCCGAGGGGAAGGCAGCAACCTGCAGGAGGAATCAGTTTGTATAGAAGCAAACTCTTCATTTCACATGCAGGTCATGTGCTGGTTTTCATACAACTGTTTTTAAGGTGGTGTTGTGTTTTGACAAAGAGGGCTTTGCTGCAACGATCTCAGTGCTTGCAAGTGGTTGGAATATGGAAAAAAGAGATTTTTAACTCTAGGGACTCCATGAAGCAAGATAATGATAATTGTGTCAAATTCACCGTAACCCATAATGAAGCAGGGCCAATTAAACTCCAAGATTTTTACCACTGTGTGTAACATCACCAAGCTCCTGTCCCTGTGCCTTGGACCCCATCTGGCACCCCTGGCATCCCAGTATGAGTATACAGGTGAGGAGCTGCAGCTTTCCTCAAATAATTGAGAACAGCAGTATTTCCAGAGAGAGAGAAGATAATTTCCCTCTCATTAGTTACCTTGACACAAGAGTTATCACACCTCCCCAATCCGTCACTGGTCTGAGGGAACAGGAATACGGGTTTTAAATTATGGCAACAGAAAACAGTTGCTTTTTATGGAAAGGGAGAGCAAACGCCCAAAGCTGGATTTCCTCAGGGAAAAGCAGAGCAATTATTTTGTTGCTACCAAGGCGATACCAGGGTGTTTTCTTCCTATTTCTAGACCCCTAATATAATAAAAGGAGTTAATAGCAGCAAGATGTAGGAGACACGCACTGGTGAACGCTCTAATGCACCGAGCTAAATCAGGTCCTGTGCCAGAGAGGCAGCACAGGCTTTCTCAGCAGGGCAGAGCAAAGGCCTGGGGTGCCACAGCACAGTGGCATTTCATGGCATCACTCCACATGTGATCACAGCATAGCTGACATGAGATGGCCTGTGACACTCTGCACCACCTCCAGCCCTGCCCAGGGGTCCCCAACCCTGCTCCCAGCCCAGCNTTCCCTGGGATCCTTTGATCCCTCAGAAGCACACCCACAGTTTCAGAGTGAAATGGTATTTTCTCTCTCTTTGCTGAGTAGGTAATGCCTTCTCATGCAAGGATTGCACCTGATGACTTTAAGGTATCAGCCTCTTTCGTTAACAGCCTTCTTTGTTCACTTTTCTTCCTTTTCTTTCCTTCCTCTCCTCTCCTCTCCTCTCCTCTCCTCTCCAGCTGGGCCTGGCAGCTGCCTGCAGGTTTCTGAGCATGGTACAGAAGACAGCAGTGGCATGAAAGGGCTCTGTGGTCGCTTCCAGCCATAAATCAGGGCAGCAAACAGCTCTGCTGACGGCCGGGCTGCGGTCTCGGGCTTAACGATCAGAGGGAGCACTCTGTGGTAGCAAAGTGAAAGCAGAGTGTCATGTTTATTTACCGAAAGGAACACAGGCTGTTTCCTACTTCTTCAAGTCCTTTCTCATCAGGAGAGGCTTTTCACCTAGCTCGAGGAACTGAGCTCTGTGCTGAGATCATTGCACTCTTGGATGGAAATCGTGGCACGCCACAGCCACTGCCTCCTCCTCGCTGGAGCTCTGTCTCCAGCTGTTTCCCTGAGGCTGACAGGCTGCACTCCATGAGTCAGAAATGCATCTTACCACAGGCTTTACAGCCTGGGTTTGCTTCCAGCCAGGGAGTTCATCTGCTCCACTCAGCTGGTGGCGAGCTGCAAGAGCACTTGGGTTGAGTTTATTTATTGCTGAGGGCTCCTGGGATGCCACAATTTTACTGATTTACACCCTTGGAGAGAGGTGACTCGTTTTCTTGGAGACATCCCATATGGCTGAATCACCATTCAGGGTTACTTCACTGACCCTGGCAATTAAGAGGACATTAGAAAGCCTTTCAAGGAGAATCACAGCCTTGGGGTGATCACATGTGAAAGTGCCCTCCTGGGGAAAAAAAACCCTCGAAGAAAAGAACATTGTACTAAGAGCAACAGATCTTAAGGCCAGGAGATGCTGTGAGATCATCTGGTCTGGCCTGTCCATCCCAGTCCCCTCTGCTGCATCCCCACCGACCACATGGTGCAAGTACCTGGTGTGGCACCATCCCATGCAGTGCATCATCCCCTCTTCCTGTCAGTGCTTACTGTCCATCATCTCTGCTATATGTATGCAGAAAGAAAATAAAGATTTCGGTGTGTCTCTAACTCTCTTGCCTCCAGCTTCCATCTGGAAGCTGGTGTTTTGCCTTTCCACCAGCCTCTGGCGGTTTTCTTGTGAAGCCCAGCTTTCAGCTATTGGTCTATAGCCCAGGGACTGTACAGGGCCAGTTTTTCTCTGCATTTTCCTGAAAATGTGGTACAAAACCTGGACAGGTTGTTTCCCAGTTGCAACCTCTTTCCCAGCTGAAGGCAAATTTGCCAGCTAAATTTCACCTTTCCCAACAACAAAGTTTGATTCACACCTCCCCCTGCCCCTTTCTTTTTTCTCTTTTTAAATTATTCGATCTCCCTTGCCCAGCCCATAATCACTTATTGAACAGGCCAATTATCCCACAGCAGCTCATGACACTAATTACATTACAGCTCTCAGCAGTGGAAGTTGCCAAGCTCTCCTGCCCATCAGCCAGGCTTCCTCCATTGATACAGCATCAGGCTTTACATTTCTTCTCTTCACATTCATCAGGTTGGCTTCAATTTGTTCTGAATTAGAGCTTGGCTACTTAAAGCCCTTCTACCTGGAGAGGAATTTAGCCATGAAGATTAGCATCTCTTACCACGGTCTGCCCACCATGTTTTGCAGCCCATCATTCCAAAATCCCCAGCTCTAAAAAATCACATGAATTATACAGTAGTTAATAGATTACCTCCAATATTTTCTTCTTTGCTTTCTGCAGGCTGAACACTTGGATTTCTCATTTCTTCAGTGTTTTTTCCCTCAGGTCCTGCTTTTGATCATGCTACTCCCATGATAGTGATCCTGAGGAGCTTGTAAACTGAGCCTCTAAACCCTCCCACTGAGAAAGTGCAATGGAACTACACTTGGGAAAGCAGTACAAACCCCAAGCCTTTCCAGCTGTCTGTCCAGCAGCACCTTCTCTCTAGAGGACCATTTTCAAGCCCAGAATTCCTTGTTGCAGTTGGCTTCCTTAACTTCACTAGTGACCATCACCTGCTGCTTTTTGAATGTGGCTTTGATTTCCTGCATTGGCCCTTTTGCTGAGCAGCTCTTCCTTCTCCTAATGAGCCCTCTGAAAAAAGAGTAAGGGCAGGGAGGGACCAGGTCTGATGATGGACAAGAGAATCCTTCTCTGTGTGAGCTTAGGCTGGCAGATTTGATGTGCAGCTCCTGCACACAGAACTCTCCCAAAATCCAAGGCATTTAGTCCTTGGGGGTTTAAATCCCCACTCATGTCTTTCAAATGCACAGCTGCTTACCTCAAAATTACTTCCTTGGGTTCAAATGCATGCCCAGGTTTTAGGGGGCCTGGTTGTCCAGCCCTTCAGCCTGCTCATCCCCTCCAAACTCTGCCCCTTTCAGCAATGTTCCCCAGTGCTCATCCCAACATCCCAGCTGGATCTGGCTACTCTCCATCCCTCTCCTGGAAGTTGCCCCAGAGTGAAGGGAACAGTGTAAGGCTCAGGAAGCAGCTGTGGTGGGACTGGTTTTCTCCTGGCCATCACCAGGAGCACTTACAGAACCCACCTGAACCTCAACAACCCAGTGGGCTTCTCAAAGCAGCTCAGGTCCCACTGCCTGGCCTCTGCAACACCAACCTCCCTGTGCTCGGCTTCCAAACAGCTTTTCCACACATTCCAACCTGCTCCTCTCTCCTCCCAGCAGCCAAGTCAGTCTCCTGTGGCCCAAGTACAAGCACCAAGGTCACCTGCTCAGCCAGCTGTGAGAATCCTGCCTCACTGAGCCCTGCAGGAGCCCAGGGTTGCTTCCCAACCCTTCCCATGCCTCCTGGCTTTTCCCTCTGTGCTCACCACCTGCACCTTGTCCCCAGATGTCTTCTTGGGGCCAGGCTGCCCTCCTGCCCTGTGGTTCCCTTTTCCTCCTCTCACCTGTGTCACTTCACAGTGGGACTGGCTAAGGGGGTTTCCACAAACCCCGCTCTTGATTTCATACCCCACTGCTCCTCTTTGGGGAAGAAAATGAATCCATTTTTTTATTCTTTTGATTCCCCCCCACTTCCCCATTTCTGTCCCAGTCTTATTCCTGCCTGTCAGACTCATGGCTCTGCTTTCAGCTCTGTTCCTCCATTCCTTGCCTGCCCTCATCCTGTGCCATGTCCATCCCATGTGTCAGACCCCATTTCCCTTCTAGTGAGGGATTTGACTCCAGCTGCCTCAGAGACTATTTATTTCAGCAGGTATATCCCTCAGTACACTGGATTGATATACCTGCTTATCTCTTCTCCCAGAGATAATTTTGTACATTGTAAATTAAATAGGGGAAGTCAAAAGCCAAAGGAATAGGTTTATTTTTCAATGCTCTCAGTGGAAGGCCCTGCAAAGGTATATTTCATAGCACATATATAATTGAATAGATGATGAGTAAAACAGCTGGGGCAGTGGAACAGAAGTAGATGCTGTAATTTGTCGAGGCAGGTTATTGGTATGGCTGGAAATCGTGTCCCAGCTCTCCTGCAAAAGCTTTCCTGTAAACCAACACATTTTCTTACCAGTCCATTGGCTCCCTGCACGCTGCTTTTTGTTTCCCATTGTTTCAGAGTAGCAGCAAATGCTCATTGTGCTGGGATGGGCAGGGGCTGGAAGCACAGGCATGTGCAATTTCTTGTTCTTGGTGTGAACACAAAAGCCTGCAGGGAAATTTCTCTGCCTTCTCCTGGCACTGCCTCTCTCATCAGTGAAGGGGTCAGGGTAAGGTCTCCTGAGTCAACTGAGGCTCTTGAGGCACTGAACAGAGAAAAATGGACTTGTGTTAAGAAATTTTTATTTGTCCTTTGGATCTGTAATGTAAGCACATAAAATTACAAGTGGAAGAAACATCATGCCACAAAATTGCATAGAGTTTTTACAAAAATGTGAATTATGCCTCTGAAACAATCATAGATTGAGGAACCGAAAAAATATGTACATGTTAACTGGAATATTTCATCCTACTCTGAAAGCAAATCATCAAGGACTAATCAATCACAGACACTATTAATACAATGTACAAGAGCAACACTGATTTCAAAGAAAGGCAAGCAATGATGTCCCTTTAGTTATTTGTCAGTGAATGTTTAGCTAATACATGAGCATTAATTAACATAATTATGAACATGTTAAGTCTAAAATGTCTGGCCTTCATTAGAATTTTTTAAATTCTGTTTATACTGCCAAAACCAAGCTATTTTCAGTAGTGTAAAGATATCTGAAGTGCACGACCTAGTTTAATATAGACAGCTCTATTCTATACAGCAGAAAGTCCACAATACAGCATTTCCACACATTCAACACGGAACAAGGCAAATACATAAAAGGCACAAGACTTGCACATCATAAAGACCCTTTTTTCATTATCTTACTCTAGTTCAAGTAATATCAATATTAAATGATATCAGTTTCACTGAAATAGTTTGAACAATGCAAGATGTACAGGGTTACACACTACCTTACACCTGCAGAAAGTGGCACTGTACAGATATAAAAAAATGTGAGTACAGGAAATGGTCAAATACAAACGTACTGTAAAATGACTACAGCTGATAGTATATTTAACCCAACCAGTCTATTTGTTTCTTATTAAATATAAATAAAAGGTTAATTGGTATTTGCCCGAGTTTCTTTGAAGACTGTGGCGAAGCCCTGGCTCCCCTGAAATCCACAGGAACGTCGTGCTGAGATTCAGAGGAGCCAGGATTTTCCCAAAAAGCCTGCACTGTACAATGGTTTCTATAATGCAATAGTTTCAGTTTTAGTATGAACACTGCTATCAGTTTATTCTCGTAATAATTTAGACAATACGTCATTTTAACTTTATAAAATGCAGCATTAAATCTTGACTCTACATTTTCAACGAGTGATTAAGATTGATTTCAAAGTGCAAAACTAGGATTAGCAGAGGAGTCACCTTTCCTAGCATTAAGATGAAAGTCAGATTTTTGAATTTCATGTGCACTGATTTCATCATCATAAACCAGAACAGTTTAATTCAAAATATGATCTCCAATGTGCAATTTTTCTTTCTTTCTTCTCTTAAGTTTAAAAAGGAAACATCAAAATACTGTTTGTTTTCCAAGATTTGAACTTATATATATATACACCATTATTTAACTGAAAACTTAAGCTTGATTTGTATTTTATTGCTTAAATTTAAATAAAATAAGTTACTTTAAGTACTAAAATCCTGAGGGAGTGGAAGTAAGGTAACTTAACTGTTACAATGTGTTAAAATGCCTCCCTATTAATTGATTGCTTTCTCCGACTGCCGTTTAACCCTAAGTAAGGCCCTGATCTTGCCAACGTGAATGTGAATTATTCCCAGCCCAGCTCCTGAGCCCAGTGGTGCAGGAAAGCACAACTTTGCAGGATCAAGTGTCTCGAGCCAACCTGGGGCTTCTCAGCTGGTTCCTCCTTTGCCCCAAGGCACCTCCACCAACAAGGGAACGATCGTGCACTGGCCTGATGAATCCCAATCTGTCTGAGGTGTTTCATAATCCCAATTTCTGTTAGGATGGGAATCCAGAGAACAGCATTTCTTTACCTTTTCAAATATCCTGACTTTCACAATGTCTCTCTGTCATCTTATATAAATTTCTCAGAATGTGCTGTTACTTCTCTCATGCATATCATACAGTACGCTAACTTTTATTGTTCTTATTTTAACAAGTCAGTTAAACAAATTAATATACATTTTTAAATAACAGTGGTCAGGTTTTTATACTTTGCTTTTAAATTCTAGACCTTAGTAAAACTGAACCTCAGTCTTAAAAATAATGGAAGATTCTGCTAGATTTCAAATACTGTAGTCCTAAACATTTTATAATCCTATCAAATTCAGTAAGCTTAAAATATGATACTTAAAATCAATACTTTCGAGTCTGCAAAATATATATCAAATTTATACTCTAAAACTACTTTGATTTACAACACTAACACCACAAAAAGAATTCTATGATTCCATGATTATTCTATAGCAGTATAATCCAGATGTTAGCTCTTGGAAAGATTCTCCCTACTCACGGATCCCTGAAACATTTCATTTGGCCAAGAGACCACATCAACTCCAAACAGAAACATGCTGTGTGTGTGTATATAGACAGATGTGTGTGCACATATAGCTATATATATAGATATATATATATATATACAAACATATATGCACTCACACGGTGTAACAAACACAGACGGACACAGACACCGACAATCTCCACGCCGATTCTTCTCTCCGTTTTCCTCTCGTCCCCACAGTTCCGAGAATTTTCAGCAGCAAATATATGTCTCTCCATGGGATAAACATAATATCAAGACAGCAAGCCACCAGTGCTTGCAGAGCTAAAAAGGATCCAACGTTTCAGTGCAAATGTAAAAGGATGGTACAGCTGTCAAGGTGCAGTTATAAAGAAGGAAACAAATATGATTAAGTACTGTTGTAATATTCGCCAGGATCTCTATTAGTTTGGAGCACTTTGCACTGGCACTCCAAAAGGAAATCTGCACACGTTTGTCTCTGTACAATACACTGGTCTTCATTAAACATTCTTAACAGTGAACATGGCCAGAAAATTACCCATTGTAAATTGGCCAAAAAAGAAGGAAAAAAAAAAAGAAAAAGAAAAATAAAGAGAAGAGAGAGGTTAACATATTAATTTTCCCATTACAACTGCACTAAGCTTTAGAATAATAATCAGATGAAGAATGAGAATGAAGACCTTTGCAGAATACATTTATAAAATGTTCCTTTGGGGAAATGTGCACTTGAATGCAGATTCCTCCTGCCTCCCGAAGCGCTCCGGCAGCAGCTCACCCCGGGAGAGCGGAGACGGGCAGTTGGGAATGGCGCGCCCCGGCGCACTGATTGTTTCTTGGGCAGTTAAAAAGTAGTATCAAACACTTTTTCTTGATTATCTTCTTCCAATTCCTCTTCACTTTGTGGAGGTTTATGATTTGATTTTCCACTGTCAGATGCCAGGGAAGAGGGGGCAGAACTGTGGTCTCCATCTTCACTGATTTTCCCTTTCATGGCTTCCTGCACGAACTCCAGAATTTCCAAAGGCAGTCTTTTGAATTTGTCTTGATATTCCTGATCAAGTTCCACCTGCAACTACAACAAAAGAGACAAGCTGTCTTCAGGTGTGTCTGATGTGACCAGTGCTACAGGATGGGGAAAGTACCACACCAGGCAGGAGGGGAATTAACAAGGCATTTTTGCACAATTCAAGAACATATTCCCTTCTTTCCCGTATTAGCACCACGCATCCAAAGTGCCTATTAATTTCCATGCAGTCATTGCAAAGCTGGAGGGACGTGCAGTCATAAGGTTGGTTTTGGGTACCATCCTTGGGTACCCAAATCCTTCAAATACATGTGGATTTAACCATACTGGTGTCCATACTCCCACTGGCTTTGACAAGACCCCATTCCGGTGTAGTATGGATCACGGATAAGCCTTTGAAAGAGCAAGGCCTTCATTGAGCTTCAGGTAGTTAATCACACATCAAACACACCACAAACATTGCTCTGAGAACAATAAAACAACTTTTGCCAGATTTCTTGGGTTGGAGAAATCATTAGGAAAAAGTCAGTTGTCAAAGGGAGTCAGAGAGGGAGGAAAAACAAGTTAAATTACATTTCTTAGGGCTAGATCATGGAAAGTTACATTATCGGATTAATGCAGAATGTGTCTTGGACATTACTGGGGAAAAAGTGTCATATCATCAACAGGATGCAAAAGGCATGCAGAAAGAAATCTGGCTATCAGTCTTCAGGAAGCAGTGGGTCCTTTCCCAGTATTTATTAGTACAGCCTTTGTTTTTAGTGCCCATATTAGGATCTGCACGATCCATTATTTAAAAAAACATTAATGTGTATCAAAGTTTCAACTGAAGACAAAGCCAATTTTTTCATCATGACCAATATGAGCACAGCAGGAAGCAAAAGGGGTGAGTTCCAAAGCCAGACCCGCTCCATCTGTCCGTCCATCCATCCATCCATCCATCTACCCACCTTCTTAAAAAGAGGGAGTCAGGTTCTGCTAACTGTAGCTGCAGCAGTTTTGCAATAGTTTCTTAGGCAATTGTGTTTTCAGCTATGTATTTTCCCAGGATTTCCAGGATAAAGGTGCTAGGAATTCTGATCCTTCAGCTCTAGGCCTGAGTCTATCCTGTGCAGTTTCAGGTCTCCTTCACCCCACTGCAACAGCTCTCAATAGGCAATGCAAATTTTCACTGGAACATTAGGTCCTACCCTAGTCTTACCATCCTTGACCTGTCCACACACACCATGTGACTCTATCACTACCCCTCCCTCGGAGCCCTTCCAATCCCATTCCCCATGCTTCTGTCCTGGTTTTCATCCTGCATCTCTGACTTTATTTTTGTGAGGCCTCTTCTCCTTTCTCCTGATGTGCAAATCAATGTCCTTAGCTCACCCGGTCTAGTTCTACATTCCTTAATTAGACAAATTCTGCAGCTTTTCTTCCTCTAGATCTAAGATCTGCTCTTTTTCCTTTTGGTTTCCTTGCTAAAGTTCCCTTCCTGCCTTCTTTCTGTCAATTTTCCTGATGTCCTATTCCACCTCAGATAAAAACCAAGTCTGAGGTACAAATGGTTCCATTAAAACACACCCTGCCATTAAAATACATATTTCTATCAACTAGAAATATATAGTTGTCACTGTGGTAGTTAATCATTATCATAATACCCTTCTTCTTTTCCTGGACCCCTTCATTTTCTCGCTCTATGTCTAGATACAGATTTTCTGAAGGGATCCTCCTCTTGTCTCCATTTTGCAAACACTTCCACAAGTGCAGGCATCATCAGAGGAACAGTGCCATAGGGTGGCTGGTGGAGACAACTGAAAACTGGTGCTGATCCTCCCTCTCTGCCCTGCTCATCACAGCCCCAGGACTCCACTCCTGCTGCCCAGGGAGCTCCTCAGCCCCCAAGAGATCACATCCGCTCTGGCTGGAGTGTCGGCAGCACGGCACTCACGCAGGTCACACTGAAAAACCAAAGATTAAATTCTAGGCAAAAGCTCTTGCTTCATGGTGCAATCGTGCTTGGGGTTACAGTTCATGGCTAAATACCTGCACTGCTTAAAAACACAGAGGTGTCCAAGCCAGAGATGAGCTGCTTCATTTCCCCCACGTCACTGTTGTACATGGCATTTGTGAATTTTGGATACCTCAGGTACAGAAGAAGGTGTGTAGTATCACAAGTCAGGGAAAAGTCTCCTGGCTCTCAACTTCCTTTAGAACCTCGATTTGCTTAATTAGGTTTAAAAGCAAAAGAACTATTTGAAATCCCTCAGAAAGTGAACGTTATCTGAACCCAGTGCAACCATAAGCATGTTGTTAGATAACAATTGTGTCTAATATTCTCCTAAAGCGCCTCCAGTGGCTAATCTCCCCTAAGTCAAGTGTTTAATAGAAATGACATGAATCTGGAGCTACCTCTCTGTCTCCAGAGACAGTCTATATAGATATCTAATCATGAGAAGCTTGGAGTTAGTTGACAGAGAGCAGACAGCAGACAAGGAGGGTTGATTAAAACTGCATCAGTAAAAATTAGTTTTCTTTTTGACTCCAAAGGCACTGTCAGTTCTTCCCCTTGCTCAGTGTCCGACAAAACCCTCAGATCCCATCCATTCCCTGGCCCCTGAGCTAGCACACAAGGTTAAAGAAATAAGTTGCCTGCCTAAAACCAGCTGGCCTAAAGAAATCCAGCTGTTTTCCTTTTAAAAGCCTCAGTGTCCTTCTATTCATTCTGTAGCTTTACAGAGACATTACAGTTCATGGCAATGAATGGAAAGCTGCCCTCCCAGCAGCAGCAGTAGCCACACACATCTCTCATTTGGCTGGCTGATGGCAAGACAAGGTGCCACATTAGTGTGTGAGTAAAGACCTCTCTGCTCAACCAGCACCTCACCAGACTCCATCTCAGGATGGGGCCTTCCCACCCAGTTTGCTAATCCCTTAGGCTGCTTCCCATCACAAGTCCACCTACCCCAATTTCTCTGCTTTCTAGCTACTAAACAAGGTGACCTACACTTGGTGTTAGGATTTTGGAGTCAGACAAGGGGGAGGAATGAGACCGATGATTAGAAGATCATTATCTGAACCACTGTCCTCATTAACATGTAACAACCTTCTTCCTTCCTTTATCTCACTACCTGCCCTCTTACAGATCCTCTGTCCTCTCCTTCACCCACAACAAAAACAACATGAAAGTCACCTCCATGTAGCTTTAGTGTCCCACAGTTGGACACCTTCTTGTTCAGGTGGATCTCACTCCCACGTACTTTACTGACAGGCAGTGAATTAAAACTTTAAAATTCAGAGCCATCATTAGGTGTTTGCAATGGGGTCCTTGGGGACAGGATATAAATGTGTTAGCCACTCTTGATGGCTGAGGCCAGAAGCTCTTGAATGTGTGCTGCCATCTCTTACCTTTTACTTTTTTACCCAACAGTGCAAATTAAAAAATGCCAGCTGATGCTCACCTCAGCTTTACACAAAACCTGCCCTGGACAAACAGCACCATCTGCACTTTGAGTAACCAACACAGCCCTGAGCCAAGGGACAGGACACAAACAGGGCTCTGCAGGTGAGCAGAGCTCCTGGTGCCAGCCAGCTGCCCAGCTCATGGCCTCATGTTCATTCCCTCCCAATTCAAAGGGCTCTTTGGCATCCTCAGCTAAAACCACTTTCCAAAAAGGGTCATCAGTCAGGAAAAGGCCTTGCAGCCCTTCCTTGGTATGTGGGAGGGGACAATGATTATGGTTGTTCAGCTTAAAGCAAGGGAAACACCCTCAGAAAAGGAAACAGATGGTATTATTAAAACTATTTACATTGATATTTATACCTAGCTGTTACTATTAGAACTCTCAAATGAACAGCATGAACAGCACTAAAAGCAGTGACTGTGATCAATAAAGGATTACAGAAGCAGAGGTTGTGGGTTTAGACACTCCTGACTCTTGCATGCTTGCAAAGTGATCTAATGAACTCCTGTTTCTACCAAGAACCAAAACAAAGCAGTCACGTGGGAAATGCACTGTGCTGCCAGCACAAGTGACCAGGAGGGCTTTGAGACAAGAGGGGACACAGCTGGCCCACACAGCCCAGCTTCCAGCTCGCCCCCTCCCAAGGGAAAGGGAAACCAGGGGGAAACACGTCCAGCCCATCTCCCTTCCTGCAACACCTTTGAAGTCCTGGATGTGAACATTGCAGCTCCTTCCCCTTGTACCCTGAGAGTGGCCTTTAGGAAGTCACCAGTGCAAGGGCTTCCCAAACTGCTCGTCCCTCTCTTCCGTCCCCACATGGCTGGGGACACCGCATGCTCGGCCTGTGACCTCGCAGCATCCTTCTCCTGCTCTAACATCCTAGCTGATGCAGAGCCAACCCACTTCCACCCGCACTGGGATTCATTCCAGCTCACATGGGGCTTTAAAAATATATTTGCAACTCAAAAATAACGTAAGGGTCACTACTTAAAAAGCATCTCGAGAATTAATCTTCAGCCAAAAACATTTTGAGAAAGTTATGTATGAAATACAACCAATTACACGTTTTGGTGAAAAGACCTCCACAGATATACAGTTTTGGTGAAATACAAACATTAATTATGGCCATATTTGTTTTGATGAAGTTCTTCCACTGCAAAGATTTGATATGACTCCAAATAAGTCACTTTTTTAAGACTAAGGTTTTTCCATTCCACTGGGAATTTTTCTGTAAGGGCAGCTTTTTGAGTTCGGTGTTTCTGTTTTACCTCCTTTTAAATTTATCTTATTTTGTTTTCCTGATGACTTTCTTTCCCTGAATGATGCAGTGAATTATGAATGGAAAATTATTCAAATATCCTGGCTCAACAATTTAGATTAAAATAGACCCTGAGGACTAAATAGTTCAGTATCTCCAACAATCTCTGACATTTCCAACAGTAAACTCCTTATTCTCAAGTTTTTTTCACAATTTTTGAGTTAACATTTCAAATGTGAGACATTTTAAAATTGTGTTATTTCTCTTTGAGGCAGAGCACAGCAAAATATTAAAAGAAATTTACTCTTTTGGTATTTGATTGTTGCATTTACTCACCAGTTGAAATGTGATACTCATTTGTATCCATAATTACCGTGGCACTGCCCACATGTGGGATATTATTTAATTCCACATGGACAGTGCCTGTTCTTTTTGTTTTACTGATGAGAAACTCAACTGCATTCATTTCTTCTGTGCAATTTCAGCAGAATGTGTTCTGACAGGAGGCAGTAACTGGTCACTGCACCATCTGTAATCCAAGGGGGGCTGCAACCTCTCCAGGGAATTTCTGTTTAGCAAAGCTCCCGTTTTCCTTATCACGTGCCATTGGAAATGTTTATTTTGTTAACACCAGCAACACTGATATTTTCAGTGGTCAGTGAAACTGCATTGCAACAGCAACACTGGGCTGGGACTGAGGCCCCATTCTCACTCCTTCCCTTCTCTAAATCTGCTAAAGCTACAAATACTTATTTTTCTTCCTGCAAATATTTGACCCATGTGCCTAAAGATACTTTTAAATAGAGGATTTGGGGCTTTTAAGCCTGCATCAGACAACAAATATGCATAATGTCAGCGACCTCGATTTAGCTTCCAAAATAGCACATAGAGGACTCCCAGATTAAGGGTACAGAGAGCAAGAAGGCTGCTGTTCCTCTGCTTTTCATTTTCAGAGCTTACTTAATTAGAAAGCCATTCTTGAGGGATACAGCATTAAAAGACACATGAGTAGCAAGAACTGTTAAAAGCAGATGGAGGCTCAGTAACAGGGAGAGTGAAATTGAGGAACAGAGCTGAGGGATCAAGTGATTTATAGGCAGCAATTTTTGTTTAACTGGAAACAGTAGGAGCTCCTTATTAAGGACCATGTTATTCCCTCCACTAAGCAGATTTCTGCTGGGAAGGCAAAGGAGTAACCACTGCTCAGATGTCCTCATGCCTCAGGCCACAGTCCCTCTGCAGCACTCGGCTGGAGACCTCTCTGCCCTCTGTCAGAATGGCCCTAAGACAGCAGCTGGGAACAGCAGGTTCTTGGGAAGCTGTTTGCCCAGGCCTGGGAAAGGAGTTAACTCTGCATGTGCAGAGAGCACCTAAATGTTCCTTTTTTCTCCCAGTGACATCAAGGAAGTGCATAAAGGGATGTGCCAACACCGTTAACATTTGGGCTTAATATAGTTTAAGGACAACATTGCTAACCCTGAGATGAAACTTCCTCTCAGAAGATGTGGGAGTGTGGAATCATTAAGGGGAGCCTAAGGGCACTTGGTGCCTGAGGTGGCACGAGGAACAGCATGGCACCAGGTAAACAACAGCGGGAAATGTCTTCATGCTGACTGGAAAGCTCCTGTTAATGATTCCTGTCCTCAGACAAGGACATGTCTGCATTTTCAAACAATGGTTACTTTCCAGACCATGAGAGACAGCAGGCACACCAATTCCCAGACTCCTTCTCTGCCTCCCTACTGAAGGTGATGGTCCCCTGGTCCTTCACACAAGGCCATCAGGCTGATCCCACCACCCCACAAAGTCTCCATGCTGTTTTCCTGAGAGCAGGGCTGCTGGCTCAGCTCTAGGTTTGACTGCTCCACTACTGCCCCTCTGCCTTCCCATGCCAACAGGCTCAATCCAGACATTCTCCCTGAAAGACATCACCAGCAATCACCTGAAGTGCATCACAAGCCATGGAGCAGGTAACACACCCCGTGTTATCTCCCCTTGTCAGACACTTCCCCTCCCACTGCCTCCCTTATCTGCCATGTTTCAGCTCGGTGTCTCTTCCTATTGAAGCAAAGGTGATTTGCTCTGCCTCCCCGAGGGTACAACAAGTCCCCACATAAACGAGTTCCTTTAACATCTGCTGTGTCAAGGCACTAGACTGTAACCTTGGGGCCTCCATCAATCTGTGTCTCCACCCTTATTAAACTGCAACCTCAATTAAACCAACAGCACTGCAAGGAAACCTGGGACCTGGGCACCTGGATTTTAACTTTTATAAGGCAATTCATATCTGCCTTCTGTGCAGTAAACCAACATTTGCTCCAATAACTGATTAAAAATAAATGTTTGGGTGGTGATATGCCCATCAGTGCTGCCCAGGTGATACACATATTAAACACACATACACCTGTCCAATATCTCTGCTGAAACCTTCTGGATTAGAGAAGGTCCTTACAACAAAACCCTAAACTGGTGATCTTTCTCTACTGGCAATTGTATTATTAGCAGCAATTTCAGATCTCTTGCATTTTCTTTAAAGAAATTATTTAAAGAAATAGCTTGTACTGAATTCTGTGGGAGGATTGTCTTCACAGTAACTTGTTTCCTGTTCCTTCAAAAGTACGGCAGCTTATCCTCATGCAAAGCCTTGTAAGCTGCATACTTGGAATTACTCCTCTTTCTGATGATTATTTCATATAACAGTTTGCTTTTGTGGATAAAATGCTTTCTTAAACTGTCAAGTGGCTCTTAGACAACTCCATAAAAGCATGACCTATGCACCTCATGATGCATATGAATAAAAATAATTTGAGCTAGAATGAACAGGAGAAAAATCCCCTTTCTGTGGGCATTTAGAGGGTAGATTCTGAGATTCTGTTCTTTTTCATCATCACTAGAGTAAGCTATCTGCACTGTAAGCAAAGGAGAATCTGCTCAGTTTCAATGCAATAAATCCAGAGAAATTCCCCTCAAGTCTCATCTATCAGCAGATACTGCCCTCAAGTTTATTGGGGTGGATCCAAGGGTAAATAACTCGAGTGAAAGAGCTCAAAGAGAGCTTCTTAGCTGGTCCTTTTTTAAAGTGCTGTCCATATTTTGGATACTGCAAAAGAAACAAACAACAAAAAAAATCAGTGCAGCCATTACCTTCTAATAAATGATGTTTTTCCACTTCCATGATGCCTCCAAGGCAGCCTGTAAGCAGGCAGCTGACTGTCCAACAGTACAGGCCTTCCAAGAGTAGCAGTATTGTAATTCTCATCTCAAGAGGTCATGACAGTCCCTTGGAAACTCATTTTAAATGACATCTTGAGGTTACAACAGCAACAATGTATTCCAGAAATATTCCAAACCCCGGGTGGACCAGAGAATGCAGGACTCAGCAGCACCACAGCAGCAGAGCAGGATGTCCCCAACGGGCCATGGAATCTACAGGGCCACTTAATATTTATTGTGTTTTGTCTGAAAGTGGTGGTGTCCCACAAAGTGAGAGACTCAGGCAATTTTTGAAAGAGGAGAGACAAGAAAAGAAATTTTCAGGTGCTTAAGGCCTCAAGTGTGAGGGCTCAGGAGCTCATGAAGTATAGATCTGAAAAAAGGTGGTAGAACCCACAGCACAGCTTTTGGGCCTCACCTAAATTGAATTCTGGATTCAGTTTAACAAAGCACTTCCCAGTCTCTCATATCCACCTTGCTAAAATTACAGTGTTGCCTGTGTCTGACTCTTGGCAGGACATCTCTAACAGGCCCCATCAGTGTCACAGAAAATCCCCTCTGAGCACAGAGATTTCTCCTCCAAACAACAATGAAAAAGAAATAAATACTCTCTTTCTCTGTCTCTCTCCAGTGGCATCAGTGTGCTCCTCAAAGCAAAAGGAACAGCTCACCCTGTGATTTAGTCTGGCACCTCCTTTCACTGCCATACCCTGCTCTGCCCCAACTCTCGAGCCTATTTCGAGTAATAAGAGCTCCAAACACACACTGGGGGCTGTGCATCTTGAGACAGCACCTTTCTTAAGGTACACACTCACTATGATTTCCATGTCACTGATAACTGTCAGGGAGCTGCATGGAGGTTTAGAAGTAAGCCATCATTAGCTCAGAAATAATCACACTGATAAAACCTCTGCTGCACTTTGAAGTTTACCTTGCTCTGACTGTAGCTCTCCACACCAGAGAGTGTCTGCAGGATGCAGCCCACTGTAAAGTCTGCTTGGAAAATTACTGAGCAGTCAGTCCTTCTCCTAATATCTTGTTAAAAATGAATGTTTCTAGACTAGAAAGCAAGCACACTCTGAATAAAGATCAAAGCCTTCGAAGTTTCTTTGAAAATCTTTTCAAGTAGTTGCAGTTCTATAATCCCTTGTAACAGCGAAGGCTATTCCAAAATATTTCCTAACTCATCAACAAGATGAATCTGGCTTCCTCTTAACTATTACAGAGACTTTTGCATTGACTCTCCCCAAATAATGAGCCAATTTAGTGACAGACCCATTACTTTTAACATAACAGGCTAATAAAAAAAATCCATTCAGAACCTGGCAGCAGTTTAACAGTGGAGACAGAGCCGCTATCCCTCATTTTCCATCTTCCTGAAATGATGGCTCAGTATTTTGGCCTTTGTACTTCCAAGTGTCAGGGAAGTTTTGAGGCTAGGTTTAACAATGACAAAAAGCTGGGACCTGGTTCAAACTTATGTGCTGATGTATATGTTCATTATTATCTAATGGCCATCAAATGGAGATGTATCATTGCTACTGGGGACTGAGTCTGCTAAGTTTATGGCTGCTCTGTGTTTATATCCTATGATTATCTTCACATCCCTCTACTTCCACCATGAGTTCATCCATATATCCACACTTCTCATGGTTTCATGCTGTATTACACAACACACTTGGTTGTTTTTCTTTTTACTTGAGAAGCAAAATGAGTGTAGAATTTTAACTGCAACTATTAAAAACTTTAGAGCTTAATGTAAGAGCAACACTGCCCAGTGGTTCAGCCTAATTAAAAATAGCCTGAAGGTTTTTACTTCCTGATACTACAATGAGCTTTAAAGGAAAAAACCCTCCTCTTGCTGTCTGTACTGCTGTTCCTGGATTAAGCAGTACTGTGCAATAGGAGGTTGACCGAGCCATCCTCATGATTAAGTTCAAGGGATTAATATTTCAGTTGTTTTTCATTTAAACATTTTCTCCAAAGTTCATATTAACGCTGACTGCTGCAAACTTAGGCAACTCTCTAATTACCCATCAAGTTTAAATGACCCATGCAGAAAACTTTATTTCAGTAATGTTCAGCAAGCATCCCACAATGCAAAAATCGACATATAAGGTAATTTCATCAAGCCAGATCAACAGGACAAAGCCCATCCCACTGCTGCCCAGAGCAGCTTGAACTCATGCCTGGTAAAGCACATACCCAAAGTTCACTCCAGTCTACAGGACAGTGATTGGTTTTAATGGGGTTTGGATGTACAATTTGGATCTACCACTGCACAAGCACAGATACAAACAGACCAGATCAAGTGAAGGAACTGCTGGCACAAAAGGGCATGAAATGCTTGCTCCTGACCCAGAAGAGATCTGGGGGTAATCATAATCTGCCTCACAAAGAAGAGGTACAAAAAGTGTGTTTCAGTGGCTCAGGGTTTTCAACTGAAAATCACTCCCTTTTTCAATTTAAGCAAACTGCAAACCGTGAAGGAGTCTGGGAAAAGGGACCAGGTTGCTGCTTAAAATCCAAGCCTGCTCCAACAGACAAGAGATAACACCTTCCCACAGAGAAGGGCAGATGCCTTTGTCCTGTCCAGACCTTGCTCTCTCTGTGTACAAACCCATCTGGGTTTCTGCCCAGCACCTGAGCTCCATGAGGAAGGGAAACTGCTGAGGGTGTTTTTGCCTCTTAATGCTTATTCTGGGAGGAACTGCCACCCTGCTCATGCTGCAGCCCAAGCAGCCTCACACACTCCTCTCTCAGGTGTGGTGGGATATGTCCAGGGAGGAACTGTGACAGAAAATGTGTGTCACAGGGCCTGTGTGTGAGTCTGTGCCATGGAACACTTCCCCTCTTGCCAAGGACTGGGCATCTGAAAGTCCTCTTGAGCACATGTCTGAAAGAGATTGCCACTGAGCTCTGTGGTCAGACCTTGCTGTTGCCAGGAAAAGGGATGCACTAATTCCTTAGAAGCCAGCAGAGACAGGAGGAGAAGGGACACCACAACTTTAAACCTCCTGAGAATCCATTCCTCTGGTGCCCCCTGTCCTTGCTGAGCTCAGTGGGAACCAGAAGGTCACTCTGGGGCTCCCCCACACCTCAAGCCTGGCACAGGAACCCTGAGCTTTTCACTGACATCTCTGTGAGCTGGAGCAGGTCCCTGGCTTCCCTCCTCCTCAAGTTAATAGAGTTCATCAAAGTTCAGTTCACCAGAGGGTCAAGCCTGAACTGAGATGAATCTCATGGAACCTCACTAAGCCCTTTGCTTTTTTTTCCACTGAGAGGCATGCCATCAAAATGCCTAACATGATCCCCTTAGAGCTCCACTTTGTTTTTAATCTGATTTCATTTATGTGTATCACTAATGGTAGCTTCTCCCTTGGAAAACCTTATTTAAGAAAAAAACCACTAGCAGTAGAAAAAAATCTCTTTCCATTACAAGAACTTATCTTTTTAATGCTTTAATATCAGTGTTTTATTATCATTTCGGTACTTGACATCTTCCAAAAGCATTAAAAAGTTCTTGAGAGGTCTTACAGCTTTACAGTGTATTCTCTGATGCCAATTCTGATCATAATCTAGCTGAAGGTAAGTTTAATGAACACTAGAAAAATAAAGGCCTTTCATAAGTGATCAAGTGATTTGAAGAAGCAAAAGAGTACTTTAAAAACATGTGTTTCTTTAGAGACCTATTTTAAAAATGTATAGAGTATACATCTCTGTTGAAGATAACAGAAATTCATCTGGAACTTAGGGAGTATTTATTTCAAATGATGGTAGACAAGTATCAGAAATGAATGAGATTATTAACTTGCAAAAACACCTTTTAGAACAACGACTATAAAATGTCATCTTTTCCTCATCTCATGGAAATCTATTTAGTATTAGAGAAATACAGACAGATATTAGATTTAGTGAAGGTGAGTGAATAATAAAATCATCTGCTACTCTAAATAACAGTAAAAAGATTATTCGGAGTTAGTTACAGAAGTTATTCCTAAAAAATTCTTATCACTTATGTTATTTAAACTTTCTTACATATCAATTAGTTTGAAATAATAAGTCTTTAGGCTATCCATTAATTGCAGCACTGTTGGCACGATCTGTATTTAAAATTATGCAATGAAAATTAAGCTGAAGCACCAAGCTGTCTTGGCTAACAAAAAAGATTTCCTCAGCCCTTCGGATAGAGGAGGAAATAATGGGGGCACTGAATTCACAGGAGAACTCTTTCTCAGTTTACAATTCTCTCCTGTCACACTGTGGAAGCCACAAGCTTAAGAACCCCCGTGTTTAACTTGCAGTGTTGCTTCTCCAGTGCATCCATTTTCTGATCGATTGGCACGGCTGCTCTCAGGCAAAAGGGAGAAGAGCTCCCGTGATTAATGCAAAGGAAAGGCAGCACCATAGAGAACCTGGAGAGAGCTGCTTCAGGAGATTCTGCACAGGATAATTACAAATGCAGGGGATGGGGAATGTAAATTGTTAAGTTACTCCTTCAGAAGGCAGGGGGAGGCTGTTTGCAGAGGAATATCTGGTCCATACATCAGGAGAAGACACCAATTTTAATTTCTCCTGCTGATATGGCTTCAGGCTCTCCAAGAAGCCTCCAACCCACGCTTTTAAGTCTTCCTGTCTTTGCAGAGCAGATCTAAGGACAACTGAACTGCTCCTGTTGGGTCATATTTTGCTTCACAGATACACTGAAGCTACACTTTGGCATTTGTCCCCTTCCCTTTGGGCTGGTTCCTGCTGGCACCTGTCAGAGGCACAGCAGGGACTGCCACATCTGGCACAGCAGCACTGACCAAGGAAGGGAGTTTAAAAAGTGCAGCCATTCCTTGGTAGGTTTTATTTTCCCAAATCCTCCGTGCCTGCAGCACAGATGAGTCAAAGATAACACTCAGCTGGCTCAAAGAGATCTTGGGAATGGCATCTTCCTGCCACAGAAATCAGAATGAAAGCAGCTGAAATATTCTGATG
>VZTT01037969.1:72030-86041 GCA_013400855.1 Buphagus erythrorhynchus | reverse complement strand
CCCTTTAGCCCCCAGTTCCTGAAGGCATCCCAATTCAATATAGCTCATGCAAAGGCATTTTCTTGAAGCACCAAGCTATTCAGGAAGGTGAGGTACTTGCTTGGAATCCTCTTCAGCCCTTTAATCCCATGTTCTAATATTTTCAACTGAAGAGATAAATCACACCTGTTAAGTATATACCAAGCACCTTATCCATCTTACTGAATTTTTATTTACAGCTTACCGTTATATTTGTTACTGATATCTCTCATCAGCATTCTTTTAAGCAGGAAAAGAAACTCAAAACTCAGATTAATTTTGCTCCTCTCTGGTAACTCAGGGACCCCGAGGAACTTCTGATCAGCATTGGTTTATTTCTTCACAACATTTCTTTTAATACAGTGATTTTTAGGAAATTGTACTCTTTNAACTAGCCAAGAAATTCCAGGAAGGATCCACTTTGAGACAAACTCAGGAAACCAGACCTCTGTCTCTAAATTTCTGTTCATCTAGAAATACTTCTATACATCTGTAATTAAGATGACACCAGAATTTCCAGCTGCCTCTCAGCAGTGAACTCAGGAGGCTCTTAGATATACAGTTAACACAAAACCAAGGTGTAAGCACAACTTGGGCACATACACACAAATTACCCTTGAGCTAGGTAGCTGGAATAGGGCAAACAACATGGGCTACAAGGAAGGCATGCAAGGCAGGCTAGAAATGATGTCTGAGAAATCAAACAAGCATCACATGGCCAGTTCATTCTGAAATCTATGCTGGTGCCTGCTATTTGTTCAAGCTTGTTCAGGTAAGCAGATATAGGCCACCACCACACCTCACTTGCAGTACAGATGACCCTTGAATCCCTACTGNCCCTACTGCTTGTGCTGGAAGTGTGGGCACAGTTTCTGGGCAGCACACAGCAGTTTGACAGTGCATGTCCAAGCCAAAAGGCAAGACTCCCTTTGACTTCCATGGGCACGAGGCTCAGGTACAGAAGCATGGCATAAAGTTAGGCACTAAAAAACAATGTTGAAAGTTTTGTATTAGTTAAGGAAATAAGCATGACTTATTAATTTCAATATAAATAATTTTAGGCCTAAAGATGAAAATACTGGACATATAACTAAAAACTCCCCACCTCAAAAGCAGATTGGAAGTGCTCTGCTTCCTTTTTGTCGCGGTTATTGATATTGAGAGCTCATCTACCAGTGACAGTTTTCATGTGAGGCCAGTTGTGAACACATCATCTCCAAGCCTGGGCATTTCAGGGAGCAAGTCTCTAAGTCCCATGAACAGTATTAATGAATTACATAATGGTAAACCAGATCCACCTTTGACACATTGAGCTTTCCAGTAATTATTTATAACTCACACAGTACATGTGGCTTGAGGAATGGCTATCCCACATCCCCCTATGCCCTGAAGTTTTTATGTGTTGTTAGCAACACCCTTCAACAACCTCCCACACAATCCAAAAATTTTAAACTGTAGCCAAATATCTAAGAGAACAGCTTTCTAATAACCCATTTTTTCTAGAGCTACCTCAGGCTGTGGTAAGGGCCACCCTGATGGATTCACCACAACTGGCTTTGGGGAGAGAGAGCTCATGCAAGCATGGGACCTTCCATCCCCACTCCTGTAGGAGCTGACAGGACTTGGGATAAACTCAGGTCAGTGAGATATGGTATCAGGTACACAGAAACATAAATAAGACAGTAACTTATTTGCTTTAGCTAAAGCTATTGGAGATTTAAAGCCGTGACAAGAACACTTTGCTTTGGACAGGGGCACAGTTACATCATTTGCAAGCAGACCACATATTCAAGGTCAGTTCTTGCACTGATATTTTTCTTTGAAAAGAACATATTCAAGAGCATCATTACAGCCTCATCCTGCGATCTAAATCACATAATGAGATCATATTCCCTTTTAATGGATGGATCCTACTTTTAATGACATTTTTTAAAAACCCAGATGACTGCAAGATTCACTGATGGCTTTCTATGATATTCACCTCTGCCTTTATACAATTAAGTCTAGAAAAGATTGTGCCTTGAGGCTACATTCCCACCATACAATTACTAGGAAATACCAAGCTAATTTGAAGACCTGCTTTCATGCTTGAGAGGCACCTTCTGACATTATTACCTTGTTTGTGAAATATTGCCCTCTTGTAAAAAAGTAAACCAGAATCAATTCCTACCTGAAGTCTGTTGAGCCATTCCCAGACTTGGGCTCCAACAGGAACTTTGAACAGCAGTAAGGCAAAGGTAGTGGCAGGAAACGATGTTTACAGACCATCTTACAGGACAGAAGACAAGTGCTGTTCAATACCACAAAGATTCCGTTCCAGATTATGCCATGAGCATCCACTGTCCCAAAGGATTTTAGACTAGAAGTGTATTTCTACCTTGGCATCTTGTATGAGCACGAACTATATTTCCACTCAATGGCTCTGGCCCCAAGCCTACTAAATTATAGCTGAGCTGGACCACCTACTTCTGAAGAACAGGTAAAAAATGGGGAAATGACCACATCCTGTGGGGCTCCAGTCATGCTGAATTTTCCACTTTTCTATTTTCTTGTTTCGCCTATGAGATTCAGACAGGATCTGTAAATCTCAGGGGCCTTCATAAGGAAGGCTGAATAAACATGACCAAATAAATTTTAAGGAAGTGCATCTATTTTTGAAGAGATCCTTATATGCCCCTGTTCAGCTTTTCAGTCTTTTTGGCACTGTAGTATATACCAAGATCTGTTGTACAGTGGTTTAAATTTAGAATCTACCTATACTTCCTCTGATATAGCCACTCTCCCTGAAATTCTACAGGAAATTAATATACTGAGTATCATTGCATAAACCTCACTATTTCTCAGAGACCAGAGCACCCAGCTCTTCCTTCAACAATAGTTAAAAGACAGTACTGCAGGTATTCTGGTCCTAGCTTTTTAATTAAAAATCTCTGCAGGAGGAGGGGAACTAGATAACTCACAAGAATTGTGCAGGGTGGGATTTATGCAGTGTTAAATGAGCCCAAAGGACTCAAACCATGCAAAGGCTGATTGAGCATGCACAATGAAACACTCAGCCTCAGTTCTCAAGATAAGAACCTTTCTGTGCCTATCCCAGGCCCTCCTTCTCTCGCAGTTTACCTCACACAGTGAAAACAAGCAGACAGGATAAACTCTTTGCATTGTGGCTTTCCTTCAATTCAGCCAGAGGGAGTTTTAGGCGCACAGGTGGATGAGCACACCCGTGTCATACATATTTAACAGTGTATTTTTCTTTGCCCATCTCCTTCCACCTGTTCAACTAAAACTATCCCAGTATTTTTGCCAGTGACTACTCTGCTGCTCATACTATTGCCCCACTACCAAGTGCATCATGATAAGCATAAGCAAGACTGAAACTGAGCTATCAGCTGTAACCTAAAGCCCTAGAGAACCAGGACTCCCAGGCTTGTGGGCAGCAAACCTAACAACATAGCTCTTGATAAAAGACAACAAATCTGAAAGCTGTGGAATTCAGGAATAGGACTCTTCTCATCACTTTAAAGCTAACCTATACTGACACCAGCTTTTTTTGTCACTGAATGGAAAGATCCAGGCAAAAAAATTCAAACTGAAACAACAGTATAGCTCGGCTACAAACCCTCCTGGCTATAAGCACTGGCAACTGGAAATACAAGGGAGGTCAAAATCAGCCCTGCCTGGAGAGCTGGGAGCTCCCATCTGGGGAGGGTAAGGGAAACACCATGCAGCAAAACACCAACACAAGGATGTTCGTGCCACAGGGGAGGGAGGAGAGCTTAAAGCAGGATATGGAGACCTGCAGATCCCACTTCTATAGATCTGTAGACCACACTGACCTTCAACGCCTCCATGCCAAAAGCAAAAATGAAGCTTTAAGCAAACATAAATCCCTGCCTCCCACACAAATGTGAGCTGAGGTCTGACCCTAAAGGAAGATCAGGCCCTCAGTGTCCAGACTGGCGTTGTCTGAAAGGAAGCCAGACACAATGCAGCCAGTTCGCAGCATTTTCTGTGCTAAAAGCAGCTATACAATGCTTTCCAATAAAGAACAAAGCAATTTATCACAGAGAGACAGGAGTTAGCAGGAAACACTTCCATTACCTCTGCTATGGAAAGGAAGTGACAAAGAGACAGCTAAAAGGTGACAGACAGTTTTTATGAGGTCGGACTTCAGCCCCTCTCAGGGCTGAGCAGCTCTTCTTTTCCATACCAGGAAAAAGTGATAGGCTTCAGCTATGTGGGTCTCATACAACAGGAGGGAGCTGCCACACTGCGACTTCTCAAGACAAACAAACCAAAATGATGAAAATATCTGTGCTCTGTCAGATCCTCAGGCTGTGTAAGTCAGGGAAGCTCCTTAGCAGAGTGATGCTGACTGACAGTGGGGAGTGCAGGGCTGAGAATCCAATTGGTAGAACCGAGGCAATTTCAGAGACCTGCAGTGATCTAAAGAGGGGACAGAGGACAGCAAAAGCTCATGAGGCTTCCTGGTAACTATTTGGTCTGTATTAGAAAAGCAGGCTTCAAAGTTGTTGCTGCCTACAAGCTCCAAACACACAAGAATTTATAAACAAAAGAGATGGGAAAGATTTGAAAAGTTTGGGAGGGCAACAGGGGAAAGAATAAACAAATATCTCTTAAATGAAGTAAGGAAGCACTTAAAATGGAAGAAGGCTAGATGGTCTGTGCAGGCTTCGTGGTGCCTCTAAAAGGTACAAAATCTTTAACATCCCACGGCTGTGCACATGTACCAAATTCCCCTACGGGGCACAAACACAGGGTGCTATTACCAACTGCCAGTAACAAACACTATTGCTCAGCCATTAGCAATCAGGAGGCACAGCAACCCAGTGTTAGGAGCTGTACTAACACATAACAAATAATTGCCTCTGCCCCAAAAAGCAATATTGGGTTTCTATCATCTCAAGCAGCACTTGGACCCAAATGTATTTGCTAAACAGCAACAGACCACAGCCACTAATGTCTGAGTGAAGCAGGGAAAACTAGAGAGCATAACATTTTAATGTCTTTCCCTTGATCAGGCCAGCTCATTCAGTGCCTTTTGCAGCAAAACTAATCTTCCACTGCAGTCATCTTCATCTTTAGAGAAATTTATAAACACAGATATTAATAGCTTCACTCCTCAGATGCCAGTGATGAGACTGCCGTAAGGACAACTGCACCTTTCATAATGAACAATTTCCTATCTGGTTAAAAGTGAAGGTGAGCAGACAAATAAAAGGCAGCTTTTCAAAACTGCTCAGCAGCTGCTTCTGCAGAATCCTGTGGGAGTGGGGCCAAGCTGAGACTGCCTCTGTCTGTCAATCTCACATAAACTGTCCTGACTGCAAACCATGCTGCCAGGAGATGCAGACAAGGACCTGTCTGATGTCTCTGCCTCTCCTTCCAGGACTGCCAATGTTACTGGACTCTTTAAGGTGAATGATCAGCTGTTAACAGCTTGCAGTTCCCACCCGATACAAACAGAACAGACAAAACCCATGAGTCAGCTCAGGGAAAGAAGTAATGTAACCCAGCAAAAGAACTCCCACAGATCACTTTCCTCCTAGAAAGAGGCAGCAAAGACCAGGGCAAGCTGGACACTCGGCTGGGTTACAACCCAGCTGCACATTTGTTCAAGGTCAGCTGCTTGCTCTTGACGACCATATAGCAATTTTACCAACTGCTGCCTGCCTGTGTCACCCCAGCAGCACCCAGCTAGAGATGCAGCCTGTTCATGGGTGTCACCTCTGCCACCATCACTGCAGTCGTGGGGAGTCAGTAAGCTCAGGGAAAAAACAGCAAAGAAGATTGGCACCTTGCTCTGCAAAACAAGCCATTTGCAGTTTGGAAAGCTGTTCCTGAAGTGGTGCTCAATCTGGAGGTAATGAAGTTGAGAAACGCAGCATGGAAGTGGCATTCACAACAAGCAAAGGTGGGAATTAAACGAGACAGAGGTGACACTAACTCATAGGAGGAAACTATTAGGTTCTGTGAAAATTTACTTCCCTCAACAACCTGTCAAGGTAACTGTGCCAACAAGCAGCACAGCAAAGCACGTTCCTTCTAACAAAGCTTTGCAGTCCCCTAATGGCACCAGCTTCTCCCCCGTCCATAAACTCCTTCACACTGAAATAACTTAAAATACCTTAAAATAACCTCTTACCTTGCAGAAGAAAAGGATCCTATCCCACTTATTTTCTCTGGCAGAAGAGAACCTAAAAGCTTTAGTTAGGTCCCATGTTTCCAGACACCTGTCATCATTCATGTGCAATTAAGACAGTTCTTTCCCAAAAGATCACTTCTGCTGGTGGCATTGCCTTCCGAAAAAGCTCTGAATATAAGGTGATTTCTATACCAAATATATATCTCCTTTGCCTGCAAACACCAAGAGTCTTCCTTGCACATTCCTTGCTACAAGATGCATACTGATCATCTAGATTAACCCCACCGATAAACTATGATGTTTAGGATTATAGTGTCTGACTGGAATTTTTCAAAGTTTCACTTTGTACTGTTGGTCTCTAGACTGCCCTGCCTTACTGATTGATGGCTGAGGTAGATGACCACAGATACATGTTTCACACTCACCAGGCACTCACATTTCCCTGGTGCAAGTGGGTTTTCAGGACCCATTTCTGTGACATTGCTAAAATACCTCTCTATTTCCCTGACAGCTCAAAGGCTCTTCCAAGTAAGCATTACTGGAATTTACATCTCTGCCACTACATTACCAATTGGCTGCACATAAAAGCAATGGTCAGTAATCAGTTTAAAAGTGAATAAAATCCTAGGTACTTTATTTATAAATAAACAACACAACTCACATGACTCACAGTCGTGACTTTATAGCCAACACACTGGCCAGTTCTTAATTTCTTAACTGCAAATACATAATGGCAGTAACACCAAGTCTTTCCACTGTACCTCCAGTCATAAAGACAAGATTAAAAATACACAGCATATTCAACACTTGCTTGTCAAAGAGTTGTTGAGGCAGTCTGCAGACCAAGACTTGTTCTATACATGATTTTGTACCAGTTCACCCTTGTTAAATTACAAGTATCTTTTGCTGCTATATTTCTGATGATACAACAAAAGCGTGGATGTTATCAGAGCCAAAAAAAGTGCTTTATACTGGAAGAGCTGGTTCTTCTTTCCCAAAGGGGAACAAGCCACACTGGTATAAGCATGCTCATACTGACACAGCTGAATTCACACTGGGGAGGGTTATATTAATATTACAGAACAGCAGTTAAAAAGTAGTGCAAGTTGTTTACATAGGCAAGACCTAATTTTTACAGGATTTGCTCCTGATCTCAAAAACACTCCTAAAACTCCTAATTCTACAAGCAAATCTAGACAGAGAGAAGAATTGGGCTGATTATGGCTTCAGCTGAATAAAATATACTACAAATCAATACAGACCCCTGGATAGTAATAATAACAGCAACAAAAACACATGGAGGGGGCACACTTCTCATGTGGGCTCTCACTAATAAAGCCAGTTATACCTACCCTTTATGTAGGTGAGAAGATACCCAAGTTTTTTAGCAGCAGAGGGCAGTAAGATGGCCAACATTGTTATATCAGTCCAAATTCCTTGAAATAGCAACTGATAAAGCAAATCACAGGATGCCACTGCCACAGCTGCTGCTATCAGCATTCAAGCCTCAAGGGGGCTGAGTGCCAGTGTGATTTTGAGCAGACAGGAAGAAATGCAAATAGGGCGTTCAGACACTTTTAAATCCATCAGATACAATTCCTGCCCATCAAAGGTTCCCAAAGCATAAGGGAATGTTCACAGAAAATGTTAAATGTTCACAGAACCCATTGCAACTGTCTGTGTCCAGCCTCTGAGGCATGAGGATGGAAACAAGAAGAGACTGAAAGGAGGGGAAAAAGAGATGAGGGGAGAAGAGGAGGTCAGGTTAAAAAAGGAGAGACCAAAAGGCATAAGGAAAGAGTCTACACAAAGGGAGGATTTTAGAGAGTGTTAAGAAAGTAGGAAGGTTGGGACCAGTCTTGGGGAAGGCAAAAAGGACACTCACCACATTGCTTGCAGCCTCAGATGGCAATCACTCTTCTCTCCCACGCAACACCTATATCCAGAGCCACCATCCCCTCCTTCCCCAGTTCCTCACATGCACAGAGGCCTCTCTGATGCCCTCCTGGATGCTGCACTGCTCCAGGCTGCAGATCAGCATGGGAGCCAGAGAAGACACCCGCACGCACAGCCTCTGCTCCAGGGACACATGGCTCTCGAACACACCTCCCACACGCTGCCAGCACCCTGTCTGCGATCCCAGCCCTCACTCAGAAAACCAGGGCAACTCTCCAGCCACGGTGACTGTGGAAGAAAATCCCGACGAGAAGCACAACGTGATTCAGCCCTGCGAGATGTCCAAAAAAAGCCTTAAACAATAGCCCTGACGGGTGTGATCTCCCACTGTTTGGCAGGGGAAGTTCAAGCTGCAATGCCCATCGACAATAATTAATTGTCAGCACTGTTAACAGTTTCGCTGCTGATCAAAGCAGCTGAGCAGCACCAGGAGAATTACAGCCAGTTGCTGAGTTGCTGTCACTTATCAAAGCACGGCAGCAATAAATCTGCAACTCTGTGACAGACTCTATTCCTGTCACACATGATCTCTCACTCTCATTCTGTTCCTTTTCTGTGGCTTCTTAGCACACAGAATCCCCGTGCAACCAAAAGTAAAAAAAAAAAAAAAAAAAAAAAAAAAAAAAAAAAAAACAACAACAACAACAAACAACCCTCCTCAATTCACTCTTTTCTGTAATTCTGAAAGGAAATCTGTATTCTGAAAGGAATAAAGTAAATCCTTGCAACTGTGGAATCACTTGGTGCACTCTTCATGGGACTCAGATACAAATGAGTTTCACAAAGATTTCTCAGCAGATGCAGCTGAACAGTAAAAGCATCATTTCTTAAGCTGTACAGAACCTAAACCTACCATGCAGAGGCAGGTTTGCCAAGCACTGGTGCAGACTTCAGGTACACTAGCACAGTATTACTGCTTTAGATTTAAAAACAATCCTGTGGCAATTGTACAAATATTTCAGTAGGCAAGCATTTGTAATTACAGCCCTGAATCACTCTGCATCTGGAAAATATCCACAGTTTTTCTTCGTAGGTTTTCCTGATACTGCTAAATTAAGAGACTAACACAGAACACACACCTCAGCCAAAGCTTGCTCCCAAGGCTATTTTGTTGTTGTTGTTCTCTCCAGGATGTGCTCTTCCCTGGCCCTCATCACAGTGAAGGAAGAATTTTGCAAAAATATCTTTATCTGCTGGTCTCACCCACTGCAGTGTATCAGTCACTATCTTTTTGTACACAGTTTTACACTGACTTCATAGAATCAGAATAATGCAACGGCTTGGGTTGGAAGGGACACTAAGGATCATCTTCTTCCAAACCCATAGATACACATTTCAGTAAACCAGGCTGCCCAGAGCCCCATCCAGCCTGGCCTTGAACACTTCCAGGGATGGGGTCATCCATAGCTTCTCTGGGCAGTCTGTTCCAATGCTTTATCATCCTCACAGTGAAGAATTTCTTTATAATGTCTAATCTAAATCTGCCCTCTTTCAGTTTAAAACCATCCTCCCTTGTCCCATCACTATCTGCCCATGTAAAACGTTGCTCTCCCTCTTTTTTATAACCCCATTTAAGTACTGGAAGGCCACAATGAAGTGTCCCTGGAGCCTTCTTTTCTCCAGGCTAAACAACTCCAGCTCTTTCAGCCTGTCCTCACAGCAGAGATGGTCCATCCCTCTGACCATGTTCATGGCTCTCCCTTGGACTCATTCCAACAGATCCACCTCTTTCTTGTGTTGTGGGCCCCAGAGCTGGATGCAGCACTCCAGGTGGGGTCTCATGAGAGAAGAGGGGCAGGATCCTGCTCCCCTGACACCAGCTCTCCCTTCTCCTTTATTGGAGGGGGTGAGGGGTGGTGCACTCTTTGGCCTTTCTTTTCTGACCACTGTACTTAAAGAATCCCTCCTAGTTACTATTCTTCACATCCCTTGCCAAGTCTCTCTTTGTCTGTGCATTACCTTTCCTGGACCCATCTCAACACATCCAAACAGTATCCCCGTACATTCCCCAGTCATCTGACCTTGACTAGCCATGCATTTTCTTCTTGCTCATCAGCTTGAGAGGAAGGTCTCTGATCAGCCATGCTCGTTTCTGGCCTGCCTTACTTGATTTCTTACACATTGGGAGGCCTCTAAGAAAAGTGCCCTTAAAAAGTCGCCAGCTCTGGTCAGCTAAGGACAGTTTCCCAGGAAATCTCATCCACTAATACTTTAAACAGCTGGAAGTTCAGTGTTTTAAAGTTCAGGGTCCTGAGTTTGCTCTTTGCCACACCCATGTTTCTTGAGATCACAACCCAGCCAGGGCATGCTTACTACAGCCCAGGCTGCCTCCAATATTAACCCCTGTAATGAGTTAATTTCCACTTGTGAGCACCAGTTCCACTGATGCATCTTCCCTTCATTGCTTTGTGTAACATTTGGATCTGAAATTCACCCTTGATGCGCTCCAGGAGTCTCCTGGATTGCTTACAGTCAACTACATTGCTTTTCCAGCAGATATTCTTATCAGGATGAGAGCTTGTGAGCATGATGCTTCCTGTAGCTGAGGCAAGACATCAGTAAGTTCCCCTGATCAGACACCTGTAGTAGATCCCATCCACGAGGTGTCCTTTGTTGGTGTGGTCCTTGACTTTTACTAACAAACTCAACCTGTTTGTAGCTGTTTCTCAGAGACAGCCCTTCACAATCCACCCATTCCTTAACACAGAGTGCAACACCCGCTCCTTCCCAGTCTATCTCCTCTGAAAAGTTTGTAGCCCTCCACTGCAGTGTTCCAGCTGTATGACTCATTCCAACATGTTTCCATCATAACAATTTGATTACAGTCCTCTAATGGAAAGATGGTTTCCAACTCTGCTTGCTGCATGCACTGGGGCACACTTGTGTCAGACCAGATTCCTCCCAGACATCTGGCACAGTGTGACAAAAGAACTTCAGAACTCCCACTTGTTGCACTAATTTCTCATGAATACATGAAGATGTTACTAATAGTAACAATGAGGAGCCAGCATTTTCAAGGTATTTTACACCTCAAAAGTACTGTGCAAACAAGGATTAAAATGTATGCATAAACACCACCTTCTACACTTGACAGACCGTTGTTTGCTAAAGCCACAGCACCTGGTGAGGCATGATCTTTTATTGGATCAGATACTTCAGCTATCAGAGACACTGCAGCAGCAGGAAACTATTGAAATCCTCGTGGGAGGCAATGCTCGTGTGTCAGGCAGCACAAACACTGCTGAGATTCTAAAGCTGCCACCTTGGAGAAAGTGATAAATCCCAGTGGGGTGTCAGGCAAGGAGTGATGCCAAGGCCAGGGGGTCAACAGACCCTCTCCCTCAAGGGGCTGGGAGAACCAGGGCACCCAGAGAAACTGGGCTTACCAAGCAGGGGAGGAACCATGCAGGGTGCACAGTACCCCAAAAATTTCCAGCCTCACTTAAGAAGGCAGAGGAACCCCGCAGTAAATTCTGGAAGTAATTACTTTCTGGAAGAAAGAGTGGAAAGTAAATTTTTTTTAGAGGACATGCATGTCCCAGAGTCTCAGGGACTCTTCAGGCATGAGTGTTTCTCTTGCCTTCAGACAGTTTTTAAAGTAGCCCTCTGTGGCTGGGTATTACAAGCCAAAAATAAAAACTAGGATGAATTTAAAGAGAAGGGTTCACAAGCAACTAGCTCTGCGAAGGGTCTGAGGTTTCCACTGAAATGAGGAGATAGATGCAGGGCTCCTGTCTGAGGATGACACCCTCAGGCCATCCTAGCTGTGAAAACGGGGGTTTTTCAGGCCACGTGAGACAAGGAGCTGCTAGGAACAGTTTTGTCCAAGAAAAAGATTTGATGGTCTCTGCAGCCCTGTGTTTCCCTTAGTTCACAATTTCACCCTTTTCATTGCCTCATGGGCATGCATAGGCAGCAACCCCTTCTCTGTAATGAACCACTAAATATCACCTGGTGGCTTCTCACAGTTTCAGACTGTGGTCTGCCCCTGGCAGCCTTGAGATTCACTGGCTCCAGGCAAGGCATGATAATCTAGAGCAGGGAACTGTCACAGCATCATTTGTGAACAATGGCACATCTACCTCTACTATCCATCTCAGCCACAGAAAAACAATGGCAAATCATCAAATTTCTTCCCAGAAGGAAGCTATTATAACTGCTTCCAAGATGTCCTACCTCTTCCTTACACTAGTCCAGGATGAATACCATAACAAAACTAATTTCTGCAAACTGGTATGTGTTTGCCTTCTTGCCAGCTCATATCCTCAGCTGGGCTTGGCTCAGTGGTGACCTGCCTGGGGTCAGTGTGGACAGGATCAGTCTTAACACTTTGTGATTTTAAAGAGACTTGCTTGAAAGTAATTTTCCATGTGGCTGGTAATCACGTTCTCACTGTTTCTTTCTTTGTTTATGCTCCATTTCTGCCAACTAACAGCATCCTTCCTGTAAATGGAAAAGCATGTTTGGGTCCTCAAGCTTATACCACCAGGTGCTTTTCTCTACAAGTTTGGCTGAATTGGTTGCTTTCTTAAAAGACAGGCAAAACACTTTGATCTTTAAAAAAGAGGGCAACATTTAGAAAGATCACTATTAAATGCTGTTAAAGAAAGGCCAAGCAGCAATGTGTAGCTTTGTATTACTAGATTAACAATGCAAAACCAGATCTTAGAACAGACTGCCCCACTTAAAATACTTCCAAATTCTGATGCTTGCAACAAATCGATGAACTGATCAATTCACAACTAGAAAACAACTGAGCTGGCATGTGGATTATGCAAGTAGGCTCAACTCCCACACAGGAACTCATGGTCTAGTAGCAAAGCTGCTTCCAGAGACACTATGACTTTGGAAAAGCTTGTTAACCTGTCTAAGGAAATCTCAGCATGCTCCCGTCTCAAAGTCTACACCAGCCCTTTTCCTCTGGGCATTTCTTACTTGGTCAAAGACAATGCCCAAGCAACATAAAACACAGCTTCTTCCTACAGCTGAAGTAGCAAAAGCATCTCCCTTTGTGTCTTCTGATTTCCTGCAAGAAAAGGCACACCTTCTTCCTTGGAATCTCTCTGAATCATGGAGCAGGCAGGCAGCCAGCCCTTAACCCCCTTCTGGCCAGGCAGCAGGACAGAGGCATTGCTGAGGAAGGCTTCCTACAACCCTGCTCAGCCCTCCAGTCCCACGAGCCTTTGGCCATCCTAGTGTGGAGATATTGTGAGGACTTCAGTGCTTCTGGCAAGGAGGGCTTAGTACAGCTGAGGTTCACAGGCCTCTCCCTGATTGTACAATCTTCACAGTGTATTTCTAGCTTTAAAAGAAAACAACTAAACAAAGCAAATAAATGAGAAACAACTTATTTTTCTTTCTCCTTTTAGACCTGGAACTCTCTTGAAATATTATTGACATGAAAGAGATTTGAGCTTTGTATTTTTTGTGACTGCAGAGCAACAAAAAAGAAACATGACAGGCTCTACAGTGCTGCTTTCTGCTTTTCCATCAAGCAAAATGAAGGGGAGATGGAGGAGGAATTGCTTTCTGATGTATGCCTGGCCATGTTTCTCACCACTTCCAGACTCCTCATTAACTGTTCATTGCCGTAACTACAGATTTTGGAACAACACAGGCAGGCCCTTCATGTCTAGTAAGCAGCAGATTAAACCATTTTATATCCAGAATTTTGATAAAGAAAAACCTTTAGGTTCTAAATTGCTGTAAGACTGTTCTCAAACAGTCCTGCAACACCCTTCTTGCTACACCTTCTCATGCTATTCACAAACTATAGCTATTTTTTAAGCAAATAGAATTAATTCATCTGTTTTCCTAAACTGCTTCCAAGATGCTCTGTGAACAGCACCAAGTCTTTACTAGCTCCCTACA
>VZTT01037969.1:53074-72007 GCA_013400855.1 Buphagus erythrorhynchus | reverse complement strand
AAAAAAAAAAAAAAGGTGTAGAAACTAACATTTCTGTTTTTCAGAAAAGCCATGCTTTATTTCCATGATTTAACCAGTTCTATAGGTTGTGCCTGTGGCTTTACTAATATGGCAGCCAAACCAATTTCCTGCCTTTTCCTTAATTGCACTCATCTCAAGCCTCTACTATAATAAAAATGGCTGCTACAGTTATTTGACATTCAGATATATCAAGGCAACATTTAGGTAAAAAACAGAGGCTATTGAACACAAATAAAGTTCTGCCTACCTGCTAAAAAGCATCTTTTGCCTAAATCAGTTTTTTCTGTCTGCAAATTAACAGGGCCGTAGGAAGAGGGTTACTGATCATACTGAGGCATTCTTGGTGCTTTATGCAAAGTACAGTTTTGATGGGATGCTGCTTTTCCCCAGCAGTGCTGCCACTGACAGCAATCCAGCTCATGCAAAGAAAGTAACTTTTCTAAATCACAGCACTTTCATTCCTGAAGAATGATGGATTCAGCACCAATCCTATAGCCTGGTCTGAAAATGGGAGTGCAGGCTTTTCTGTGCTGGCAGTCCCCTGAAAGAACATAAATCCAGATTTATTATGGCCAATATATAGCATTAACAGCTATTAACTAACACAGATCTTCCCTGCTACTATCACCATCAACAAATGTGATCCTGTGTTGATTCAGAGCTGATTTTCAGAAAAGCTGCATCTTCCTGACTTCACAGGGGCTCCACTGTACCTGACCAGGAAAATGTTGTAGTAATAAGGTAAATAGATGAAAAAAGGCATTACAGGATCAGATTAAAGAAGTACCATTTTGGACATTTACACAGAGATACTTGAAGACACCTTTTTTATTAAAAAAAAAAAAAAAAAAAAAGAGGGGGAAGTGAATCACAGCCAGTTTGCCTTGCAGTTCAAAGAAATATCAAGGAGATGTGTAAGAAAAGGCAGGCAGAAAAGCATCAGAAAATAAAAGCTAATAAAAACTAATAAAGAAGTCTCAAATGGCAGGAGAAGGGGGCAACCAACAGCAGCAAGAATATGTTCAGCACCCATTCCTCTAGGCAGATTGCTCTTCTCAGTATGTTTCTGGCTAGCAGGCTAATCTTGGGAACACTTCTGTTACATTCTCTGTGTCTGTTTCTGGGAACACAGCTATGAGAAATAAGCCTGCTGAAAGTATGAGTAGGTCTGGGCTTTGAGCCCTAGTTAAGAGAAAATGTAAACCTGTCTCCAAATCTATGATTAGTTCCCATGATTCAGGAAGAAGCAAGAAGATAGCTAATATGTGTTTATAAATCTTGCCACATCTGCTTCCAAACTTTCCATTAACAACTTGGTGAGTATCCAGTAACAGGAGGTTTTCCAGATCCAGGACACTGCGGAAATACCGGTGCCTGAAACGTGCACTATTGTAATGATAGTCTCAAATGACTCTGTAAGGTGGTGACAGGATTTGTGCTTGCCTGAATCACTGCCATGCTGCTAATAAATGTCAGGGCTTTGGGTTTGGGCCATTGATCTTTTCCTCAGTTTAATAAACAAAAGCTGCAAAGAGAAGTCTCGTTCTTGAAGGTAGACTGCAGAGGAGAAGAATAGGAGAGTTTATCTTGCTGTTGCCAGAAGGACAGAGACAAGCAGGACCAGCAGCCTCAAGAACTGCCCAGTGGAGAACTGGAGGAAAAAGGCCATGGTTGAGTGAGTTCAGCAAGCCATGGGCAAACAGCTCAGTGCACCAGGCAAACTGGGAGCTCTCTGCTGAAAATCAGGACAAAGGCTGCTGGGACCAGTCTTGGAGCCCACTTTTCCCAGTACAGAGTGAAGGCAGAACAAGGGTGCTCCTGACCCATCCCAGTGTCCTCTGCTTCCAGCAGCTACAGAGCACAAGAGACTGAAAAATTCCATATGGAGAAACATGTGCTGGCTGCTACAGGGTGAAGTAAACTTTCTAAACAGACTGAGCCATCATGATTTCATCATGATTTGCATTATGTGCAATCCTGAATTGTTTGTTGTGACTTTAGTTACTAAAACTGGTAAGGAAAAAAAACACCCCTTAGTTTCATACATATAGTGAGAAAAAGCCAGCATAAGGGATGATGAGGAAGTTGTTCTTCCTCGTGGCCCACCATGCAGGGGAAAAACTCTGACTGACTTCTGCAATTAAAAAGGGAAAATGAAAAACTGTTGTTTGGTAAATCATGAACTTGACTTCTCAGAAGTGGCAGCCTGCTTCCGTGAACCAGCATGTCACCCCACCTTTGGAAGGAATTTTTTCCCAAATCAAATCACTCATTTACAAAAATTGTAACTGTAACCACAGCTCTGGTCCATTTTCAGAGTCATACATTTTCATACCTACACTTAGTGCTTAGTGCCAACATGTTTTGTCCTAAGTACTTCTTTATATTAGCACATGGCAGACAAACTCTGATAAGAAACATAGCCACTGAGGATGAAGTGGCATAAAAAAGGCTTTTCTTGGTAAGAGTTATTCAAATTTCAAAAATTCCAGCAAAAGGCAAATTTATCCAAACCTTCAGAAACCCAGATTTCAAAATATTCAAAAGCTTGTGCTTCTGTGTTAGAGAATTTGGCAATCTAAAGAAATTTTGATGCCTTCTTACATGACTTTGATACTGCTTTATACAGTAAGACTCACATACTTCAGACTATGCCAGTAACTTAATCCAGTGATCATTTCTTTCTGCAGTCTGTGCTGGTAAGTTGAATGTATGGGGCACTTACATTAAACTGCTCATTAGGCTTAATTTATATTAACTGCAACTACTTAAAGATGAGTTTATTGTCTGGAGCTACATAAACCAGGAAGGAAGGAAGACCCATAAAAAGTAAATTACCTTATTTCTTCCAACACTCTTATTTTCATTATGGCCTTCTACACAGACAAACATTGTGTACTCTAGCTTAAAATTAAGGTAGAACCATGGGACTGGATATGAGGTGACTGATGTGTAAGCTTCCTTTGAATCCAGCTATGAGCAACCAGAGTCAGAAATAGTCTGTTCTGCTCCCTCTTCATGAAACCTTTGGCTTTAATGTTTTCAGCTGTACAAGGTTCTGCTTTTTTAACAGCCCCCAAAAAGAAAAAGATGTTATGGAAATGGTAAGAAAGCCAGTAATAGAGCCAGATGCAGTAAAAAACACCAGAGAGTCAAAAACCTCAGTAAAAGTCACGTTAAATACCATTATCTCTGCTGGTAAAGAACATGCCAGACACGTGGAGCCAGACCCACAGCTGGTGAACAGACTTTGATGCAAGTGAGGCTATTTACACGATGTCCCTTTATGTTTAGCAGAGAGCAGGGTCTGTTTGAGAGGACAACCACAAGGCTCTGGGCTGCCTTTGAAGCCCTAACACACCATTTCATGCCACAGATATCTGGGTATCATGTGCTGCATTGGCTTCTGGTTTAAACTGTGCTGCCATGGTTAAGCACAGCAGCTTCACAGCAAGGAGGGAATGACTCAAAATCCAGCAGAACAGCCAGTGCCTGCACTCCACCCAGGAGGTGCTGTATGTGCTGGAGGCACAGGAGGACATGTAGCAGCTAACTCTGATAAAAACAGTCAGACTTGAGTTCTGTGATCTAGAAAATAGCCTTTGCCTTGAAGGGGTGGACACCCAAAGGAAGGACTTCTGGCCCCAAGTCTGCTTTCTGCATCAGAGTGTGTCTCTAAATCCAAAGCAAGCAAGAAGGGTTGGAAGCAGCGTTTCTGACAGAATATGCCATTTTTAAAATGGCCACGTAACATGGCTGCCAAAGGATTTTTTCTCTGAAACCACGCCTGCTTTAGTCTCTTCTGCCAAGAAAATCCCTTGCTGCAGCTGTGTCATCAGTGACTCAAAGATTCCCTGGTGCTGAGTATCCAGACTTGTCCCATCGGTGGTCCAGTGGCAGTACTGGGCAAGAAGAGATCAGCACAAGAGGACAGGGAACCAAGACCAACATGTCAGAGCTAGGTTTGCTTCCAGAATATTTTGCTTGTATTAAACAGAATGAATACATCAGTAAGTGAAAAACAGATAAAAACAGACTTTCAGCTGTGATCCCATACCTGGAACATGGAAGTAGAGGAATAGCCACAAAAATGTCCTTTCTCTGCAGCTTCCTGCACTGAGCAGCAGGTTAACATAACAAGCAGAATACAAGACCTCAAGCCTGCTACTTCTGGTCTGGCATTTTACACCTTTTCCAGCAAGACTGAGGTGACAGACAGCCATTATTCAGTTTACAAGAGACAAGCAAAGTGCTTCCCTGTGGGGACAGGCAAGAAGGTGGGTAACTGAGGACCTGCTGGTGAAAAAAATAAATAAAGGAAGTTAAGTGTACATTTAATCCCTTGAAATCTGGCTTCAAATATTGAGTTCAAAGATGGTCAACCCCAGGATTTCCAGGGATGTTACGTTGGCTTGGGATAGCTAAACATGACCTAGGAGGGCCTCATCTCCCTCCTGAGCACTGTGGGTAACAGATGACACTGACAGCACAGTCTTACAATGTGGGTGAAGATGGATAAAAAGAAGGCAGAGATTGTTTTTTTGCTTAGATCTCTACATGGTCCTATCCACCACACCCTGATGGTTCAGTGATAGAAGGACCCAACAGCATTAAATATCCACAGCTGCACACACAGTACACACATGTACATACACACACACATATATGCACGCACACACACGTGTTCAATACAACATTCACCCTCACAGAAAGGCAGCAAAATCTATCTGCAATATAACACTGCAGTGATGATACCTTGACTTATTGCTATTTCAATACATTGTCACTGGAAGAGATTTATATCTCTACCACTGTGCCCACCCATGCAATTAGTTTGTCTTTGTGCCAAATTATATTAATGGACAATGAGTGGAAAATTTCTATTTTAAAAAAACATTCACAGGGAAAAAGAAATATCTATGTAGATACATTACCTTTAAAAAAAGGAGAAAGTTCAAGACTGAGAAAGCTTAGTGCTACAGCTCCCTGTTCAAAAAAGCATTGGAAAATTCCAGTTACTGCCTCTCAACTCTTACATATCACATTCTTTTTTGCTTATAAACAAAACAGATCACTGCAATTTAATCAGCAAGATAATTGTGCAGATGAGCTTATGGTGTGTGGACAGACATGATTAAGCTTGTGAACCCTAACTCGAAACCTAACCCTGACTAAGTCTAACCCAACCCTTAATCCTAACCCCTAGCTCTATTAACCTTAAACTACACTTTAACCTTGCCAATGAACAATGCTTCTCATAGCAGCCAGGACCAAGGAAATAACACCTGTATGGGGGGAAAAATCCCCCAGCTGTTTGGTTTTTTTTATTCTAAGTTGAAAAAAGATAATTAACAATTCTACATCAAAGACAACCTGCAGGAATAAAGGCACAGGTACATAGTTAGATGCATTCAGTCCCTAACACTCATTCACTATCCACTCAATTCCATCCCTCACTTGGAACACTCAGTTGAAGAATATCACTCCCTTTTCCTGTCCAGGTCTTAAATTCTTTGCAAGGATTTCCACTATGAGAAAAGGGCTCCTCTCTTCTTCCTTGAACTCATCTCACAGTCCTTACATGACATTCACACAAAACAGAGCTTAAGCTTCAGAAAAATACATCTCTTTGGCATCTCACTAACTCTATGTACCGAACTGATTTTACCAAAGCAGAAGAAAATTTGACAGCAACTTTCCTCGATCAGACCATTCAGCTCAGTAAAACACTGCAGGACTTAACAAGCCCAGGCATCAATGCAAATAAAACAGTAATTATAAATAGAGCTTTTTCCAAAGAGAGACAGATTGACAGGTAGCATTTGTCTCTTTACCAAATGCAAGGTAGGTACAGCGTTTCAACAGAAGCAGAAAAACATGTCACAATGAATATACCAGTGTCTTCACAAAGCAACAGGGTTTAAATCTTGCCTTGGTGAAAGCTGGAATCACAGTGCACTGTCAAATCTACCCAGTTTTCTTTCCCAGGGCACCCTGAGTCCATGCACATGAGTTTAGAGTAGAGCTGTTCCTAAATTGCCACAATTACTCCACTGAAATCACAATTCATTTCAGCAGGGAATCATTAGAAATTTCCCCTGAGTAAATGATGTGATCCCATTCTAGTGTAAGCGAAAACTGATTGTTTTTTTTTTTCAATAGAGACCAGCCTCTGATAATCTCCCACACAGTGAATAACACTGTACTGCACAAGTAGCCTGACTGATCCACATGGGTGGTTATCATGAGTAAGGCACTACTCACAGTGACCAAAGCTGATAAAAACATCTGTTCCTTCCTGGTTACCACAAAGAGGTGGCCTTCTACTATGGCATGCATGAGACTAATGGCATGTAGGGAATTGACTCATGTATTAGGTGTGTCCTATCTTTAGAAATAATGCTACACCAAAGAAAATGAAAAAGTGGATTTCTACCTTGTGTACAACATGGATTCAGTGTCTTTAGGTAAGCAAGCAATAGAATTCCTGTGTCCTCTCCTTTACACAATTTAAATGACACACACACAAGCAGGTTGAACAATGATAGACTGTCATGTTTGTGGTGAACATACCAAGTCAATTTCAAACATCTGAGATGGGCACTGGGCATGGTAATAACCCATCCTGGAGCTGATACTTCTGCTGTCCTCACATCAAACAATAGCCTAGTTCCTGCCCTAAATAGCCACTTACCCATTCCCCAACACAGTTCCCTAAAATGGTCTGAGAGAAGAACAAATCCACAAAATCTTTAGGAGGACACTGAGGTGTTGAACACCACCACTTCGCAGAAGAGCAACATTTTTGCACATATTGTCCTAAATGTATCTATAATGAACCAATTACTGTGCAATACAGAAGTAAGGATGTGAATCAAATGAAGTCCTGTAACACTTCCCAGATTTCTCACCAGCATGATAGTACTGATGTTTCCAGAAACTGCATGGAGTAGAAAAATTAAACCAAAGGTTTTGCTTTAACTTTCTAATACAAAGAAAAAAAAACTCACCCCCACTTCTGCTTCTCTCACATGTCCATTCTGAGCACTTAAGCTTTGTTTGCTTCAGAACAGTTTAAAGCGTAACAACACTTGAGAAGCTCTCCACCAGTCACCACTGATGCTGAATATTCCCATGACCATGAAGCACCTTGCAACAATGATCTAGTGGTCTTGTGGATATAACATGGAATTGGAAGTTAAAAATAAAACCCCAAACCATCTGCATTTCTCTTTTCTAGTCCATGTTTAAATGTACAAATATGTAGGGTGGGGGCTTCCACTCTTCCTGTTGGGCAATGCATGAATACATTGGGTTTCTGATCTCACCCAGGAAAGTGCAAAACCCTTAAACTGGAAAAAAGAGTGGAAACTATTCACAGGTGGAATAGAGAGACTCAGGATGCACCTTATACCTGGAGGAATAGCATTACAACTGATGGAAAACAGCAACCCAAATCCTGCCCCACTTTTCTTCTCTGGCTCTCTGCTCTGCAAATCCCTGACATTCAGCTCCAGCAGCAGGGGAGCTGAGGAGAAAAAAGACTATTGTTCTGGCCTGCAGAGAGACCAGAATATCAACAAAAATTACACCCAGGCTTTCCAAGCAGACATCTGCTAGAAGGATCTTGGAAAGATAAGCAGTATTAGTACACAGAGATTGATAACCCAGTTATATACCAGAACACAGGAGTCGGTTTTTGATAATAGCTAACAGCAAATTCAACCCCAGAGTAACTACAGCAGCTTTCTGCTTGCCACAAGTCATGCCCCACCTACAGCAGAGTCTAAGGATCTCTACATCCAGCAGGTAGGTATTCTAGGAGTGCTTTCCTCTTTCAGGAGGATCCTTGTTGCTGGTATTTACACTGCCCAACTTCTCTCAACAAATTGTGTCTGCTTAATTGGGAAATTAGTCTCTGTTCTCAGTTGAAGGGGAGAGGCTTCTGCCAAGAGTGACTCAAAGCAGCAGCCTCTCTCAGCAGGAGCCTGGTATTCTGATGCTCTTAGGGCAGACATTAAAGTCAGACAGCTCCAAGTAGCAAAATACCCACTGAAGCTCCTTTCCATTCCACTCACAAATATCCTTTCTCAGGAAGTAAGCAGTACTTCTGGCTACACAATCTTGGTCCCTGAACAGCTATTCAAATTACCCTTGTACCTTTTTTCTACCACTGAACTACCTTAAAGGGATGCACCTGGGCCAAGGCTGCATTACTCTCCCCCCCAAGTCTGGCTACAGCTGCACGTAGAAGCCTCAAGTACAAATTGTAACACCAGGAGGAAAGGGGAGAATTCCAAGCTTGAGGTTTTCAGAATTTTCAGTTCATGACCTGAACCAGAATTTGGAGCAGCAGGCAACACTGTAACATTTAGGAAAGGCACTGCATCGATTCTTGATACATTCCCTGCAGCATAATTAATCATAGCCATGGTGTCTTTTTGATAAGGGGCTGCAAAAAAAAAAAGCAAATTACCACTTAAGGCCACATTCAACATGGAACAGTGAGAGCCGTAACAAAATTATGTGAAATGGTTATTAACTCATGAATGTGCTATCCTTCTATCCCAAGCTGAAAGAGATCTCAAACAGACATCTGTACTGTATTTCTTCCCCATGCCTCTGCCTGAAGCAAGTCTGAGTGCTTTCAGGTCATGCACTGGCAGGTATTTCTCCGTCATGCTCTTAAAAACTTCCAGTGAGGAAAACTTCACAGCTTTTCCTCTGCAGCCTCTTCCAACAGTCCATCATCTTTACAGTACACGGGTTTTCCTAATGCTTGATCTGAGTAATTTATTTACACCAAGAATGAGAGTACCATAGGCACTGGTAGACACACTTATTATCATCACTGCAGTGGCTTGTAATTAAACTTATTCAACACTTCCCAGTAGAGGACTTACACTCAATTGAATTTAGACTATTTGTGTTGAAATACAGCATCTCAGTCAACTGCCTCAGGGCTAGTTTGAAGAGCATTTCAACCAGAGATAATCAGTGATTTCTATGAATGAATGGAGATACCATGTAAATTGCATGCTAGCCAGAGACCTTCTCTTGGAAAAACTGGGTATTGAGACCTTCCCCTGAGACCCCCCCCACAGACACACATACACACTTGGAAATTGCAGATATATCCTAATACCACTTCTATGGAAAAGTACTGAAATTTGGCCAAGCTGTGTGTTTTCATTCCAGCCTTTCATACCACCACTACTGCTGCAGCCACTTCACACATGCAGGAAGGTAAAATCCATGGCAGCTGAACCCAGCTCTCATGGCAGCAGATCCTCACAAGGCACAAACAGCTCAGAAACACACACAGGCTGGAGCAGGGACATATGTTCCACACTGAGCCTTGCCAGCTGCCAGCTGTGGCCCTGGTCTTGGCACACTGAGAACTGACAATGGAGTGAGATACAGGGGAAGATGCAACCAGAACGAAGTCTCCAAGAACAGAGTCTAGGACCTGATACTTTTCACTCTGAGCAAACCCCATTGTATTTCAGTGGAACGCAGCTGGTTTCCAGTACCTAACTCACCATCTGCCCTTCCACCTCTCCTGTGATGCCTCCAGTTCAAGGACAAGGTACAGTGGCAAGGCAAGGCAGTGAAAAAGCCTATGTCCCTGCTTTGAGTATGGTAATCTACCTGCAAATAAATGGGGGACTGAATCCAGAGTGCTGTCTCTTCACAGGCATAAATATTTTTAAATTAATAGATAATCAACCTGAAGGCATAGCACTCCAATCTGAAGTTATAAACACAGTCTCACAGATGCCAGATACACCATCTTAAACTCTAATTACCTTTTCCCATTGCTTTCCATCACAATGTATAGAATGGACTCTCACTGGCATGGTGCCTACAGGGTCATTCCACAAGTAGCAGTGAGCTTTTCACAGCTGGAGCATGGGATGGGGCATGAATCACATCAGCATTTTTCAAAGGGACCACTTAGGAAGAAGTTCTCAATTTGCAATCACCCAGTGAAAGGGAAACAAACAAAACCTTAAATGGGCTAGAAGCAGCTTTGGAGACTGATAAAAAGATTTAGGAAAAAACCCACCTTTGATCTCTTATTGTGTAATTAACCATAATATAACAACATACCAGTAAAGAGATGGAGGTAAGCAAGACAGAGCCTCTAAAGAAACCCAGTATCTGGAGATACCATAATCTGTCTTGCCTATATGAAATGATGTATGACAGTTTGCACCTTAGGGGGGTTCTAGCAAGGATACAGCATTTCAAGAGAGCATAAAGCAATGATTTGATTAAATTTGGATTAATCTCCAAATATTTCCTTCATTCCTGTTTTTATACAGATGAGTAATTTCATTTTTATGATCATACCTCTTAGTTCCATCTACACCTATATCTGAATCTAACACATTTATATATACAGGTCTCTGCATGTATTAAACTCTCCATTTTTACTTCACTCTTGCCACAATAGTATTAAATAACAGCAAAGAATCTTATTCGGACTGTGTCCAAGACAAAGGAGGGAATCCCTTCAGTCTGTCTTTCAAACCAAAACTACCCCAAGTTAAAAAAATATAAAGCCTCTAGTGCTTTCCTGCCTAACAGTTTTACACTGGTGAAATTATTCAGTTGTGCAAATGTTTGCAAAAGAGGGGTCTGTCACCATAAGCTTCCCACATGCATCTGATTCCAAGGTATAAGCCAATGAGTGTGTCTATCCAACAGCTCTCACATCCACATAACAGCAAATCCAGGGGCATTTGAGTGTTTGAGGGCTGAAATAAGCACAGCTGTGTTCGGACTTTGGCATTTTCCTGGAGAAGCTGGCTGCTCATTGCGTGGACAGGTGAACTCTTCAGTGTGTAAAAAACTGGCTAGGTATCTGGCCCAAAGAGTGTTGGTGAACAGAGTGAAATCCAGCTGGCAGCCAGTCCAATGTGATGCTCTGCAGGGCTCAGTACTGGGGCCAGTCCTGGTCAGTACCTTTATCAGCTATCTGGATGAGAGGATCAAGGGCTCCCCCAGTCAGAAAAGTGTAGGAGGTTCAACAAGGCTTAGTGCTGGGTCCTGTCCTTGGGTCACAACAATCCCAGACACTGCCACAGGCTGGGGCAGAGGGGCTGGGAAGCTGCCCAGTGGAAAAGGACATGGGGGTGCTGGTCACAGCAGTTGGACATGAGCCAGCAGTGCCCAGGTGGCCAAGAAGGCCAAGGGCATCCTGGCCTGGATCAGCAATAGAGTGGCCAGCAGGACTAGGGCAGGGATTGTCCCTCTGTACTGATGAAGTCACACCTCTAGTGCTGTGTCCAGTTCTGCATCCCTCAGGACAAGCAGGACATTGAGGTGCTGGAGCATGTCCAGAGAAGGACAACAGAGCTGGGGAAGAGTCTGGAGCACAAGTCCTGTGAGGAGCAGCTGGCAGAGCTGGAGTTGTTTGGCCTGGAGAAAAGGAGGTTCAGGTTATCTCTCTACAACTCCCTGAAAGGAGGCTGTAGCCAGATGGGGGTTGGTCTCTTCTCTTTAGTAAAAAGCCATAGGACAAGGAAGCAACTGCCTCAAGTTGTACCTGGGGAGGTTTAGATTGGATATTAGGAAAAAAATTATTCTCCAGAAGTGTTGTTAAGCACTGGAACAGGCTGTCCAGGGTAGCTGGTTAAATACCACCCCTGGAGGTATTTAAAAGCCATGTAGATGTGGCACTTTGGGACATGGTTGAGTGGTGGACTTGGCAGTGCTGGGTTAATGGTTGCACTCAATGATTTTAAAGGTCTTTTCCAGATTAAAGGATTCAATAAGTGTTATGTGCATATTCCTGTTCAGACCATGCAGGATTCAAACCTCTGCCATCTGCAACTGTCTTGTCAATGTGCAGAGAGCAAGAACGTGCTACACTTCTGGGGACGTAGCTCTCTTTTAGAACTCACACCACTTGAACAGCTTTCTACCAAACACTTCCAGGAACCTTATCCTTGCTAAAGTCCATGTAAACTTTTACAGACAGGTGTTCTGTATTGCTCTTTTACTTAATTATTCTAAACACAAACAGGGGAAAAGCATAATTTGGTCACTTCAAAAATTCCCAAATGGTCAACCACTTTAGTTATTTCATAATGTTTTCTTCAATACCAAAATTATTTGTGTGAGCAAGCATGTGAAAAGCTGGAAGAGAAGCTTTTTGGTTCTAATCACTGCAATGTCACTTTAATGGTGGGGAACAACCTTCATTGAAATCTGTCATATCTTTGTAAGGAAATGGACTTAATCATGTAAAAGGTCTTATATTTTTCAACTCTTTTAGCATATGCTCCCTATTATAGCACTGGCATTTTGAGAACAGCCAGATATTCAAGCTCTCAGTTTCACAAACAAGCATCTTGTCAGCTTGGAACTACACATAGAGAGGAAGCTGCAAAACCAAAACCACACTCTGCACTATGATATTTTAAGACACGAAATCAGAAACCAACATTTCTTCATGAGGGGAAGTTCTCCATGTTCAAAAGACACCACGATTGACCACAGAAACACATCTTACAGTGAAGCACAGAGCTATTTTCTACAGTTTTAACATACTTAGGCAAACATGAATTGTAACTTTCATGTAGATAATGAAAGCTGGTTGTTAATAGGTAAGACAAAACATACACAAAAATTATGCAAAGTAGCAATTTTTTTTGTAAACAGCTGTTAGGTAGGTATTTGTGCAAAAATATCCCAAGCTAGGAGGCATCCCTCAGATGCATCAGCAGCTCTAAACATACAGCAAAGGGAGAGTTCTTGGCTAAAAAGGCTGGCATTTCAGAAAACAAGCTGACATTCCCTCAGCCTTGCCTCCCATAGAATGACTAAGCTAAACAAACATTATCTGTGTGCTGTCAATGTGAAAAATCACTGCTGGTTTATGCACCATGGCTCACCCAGAACAGTAACATGAAATCAAAAGCCTAAACTTTTCCAATGTACTGCCTCAGACAGAAGTTCCTGGCAATGATGGAATACATTCAGAAGAAAAAAGCAGCTGAAACAAAAGTTAAACTACTTCATAAAGTGCTTGTTGGGGTTTTTTTTCCCAATGATTGCTGTGTAGCAGAAACAGCCCTAAAAATCAAATGGTGATATATATCTGAGAGCTGTAACTTACACACAGCAATGCCAGTTTGGGCAGGACCAGCCAAGAAAAACTTCTTTGGACTCCTCTGGCTTTAAAACCACTTTTCTCAGGAAGCAGCACAAAGAACAACCAACCAAGAAGCTCAGTACAGAACATAAAGTGGCTGATCACATGAACCAATTTCTTAAATAGGTATCACATAGGTATTGTGTAAGATACATGTGATCCTGTGTCTTGTACCTTTTGGTACCCTGAGTCAGGCCTAAGGAGGTTGTTTCCAAGCAGGGAAAAATATTAGCCTTTGTGTTTCCAATGACCAAGAAAACCTCTGCTGAGACTGGTGCAAGCAATGTCATTTGCTAACAAAAACCCACTACCAAATGACCTGGAGCTGCCACACAGCTGGGAAAATTAGTTTGTGAGCTGACAAATAAGAAATGTGAACACCAGACATCCACAGCAGTATGTACATATTACATTCTAAAATAGTCATAGGATATTTAAAACTCCCAATATACTTCAAATGCAAGTTCCAGTCCAGGATTTCTACATTTCCATCACAGATACTGTTATGAGGACAGTCTCTGTCTATGGAGTTCTCCAGGTGACTAACTGATTTTATGAACCAGTTATCTTCAGCACTCTGACACAGCTCTTCAGATATATCTGGCTGCAAGATGTGATTATTCCCTCCCTACTGTCACCCCCAAGTCTCCAGACCGTATTTTCTGCTTTCTGTCCTTTTAACCTTCTGCTGCCTGTGTTATATTAAGTCCAGACCATGACACGAAACTCCCTGTGGCAAGAGCTCTCATTGCATCTCTCAGGCACAGACTGTAATTTCTCTGCAGGACAGTCGCCAGTAAAAGTTATGACACCAATTACTGGGCAGTAATACTCACAAAGCATTAAAAACCCCTGGCTTGTGAAAGTCTTAAAAGTGCCTGCTACAGAAATGACTTGCTTTATGTATTTTCCCATTAGCAACATATGAAATGATTAAACAGACCCCTTTTGGTGCCCTGCTTGCTTTGTGGCTGCAAGCATTTTCTTTCCAGTGGATGATGTGGCTTTTTGATTTGGTTTGGATGAAGTGCCAAAGGAAGGCGTCATTCACTCAGCATAAGAGAATATTTGTTTCACGTCTCATGCCAAAAGGAAACCAACTTCATTTTGGTCCTGCATCAGGACCAACTCTCCACTTGCCAATAGCAATGAACTGACAGTACTCTAGGATTGCTTTTCTCTACATGTTCAACTTCTGGAAAAGAAAAGTCTAAAACTAGTAAGAGCGTTCACAGCAATCGTATGGAGTCTGCTGCCAAGGCATACAACGAGATGACAGTCAAACCCAGTGATCTTCCCAGAAGTATTAAAATTATGTTTGACAATTTTCAACAGTCTGAAATTATTTGCATTTAATAAGCAACTGTGCATCCCCCTAGCTCCAAGTGCTACCAGCTGTAACCTGTCTTCCTGTCCCTTCTAACATGCAGCTCTTTCAAAAACATTCAAATATGAACTGTCCTAATTGATATATACTGCATCCCTTCCCTTTTTTCATATATAAGCACACAGATACATGTCCACATATGTATCTGGATACACACACTCCTAAATAGAAGAAGATATGAAGATAGGTACCAGCACATACTCAAGTTCAGGAGGGTGTATTGTCCCACAACAGCTGTTTGTTTCCAAGGCAGCTGGACTTGTGACTATCAGTTTTACTGAACCAGACCTCCAGCTCACATCATTTGGCATGACTCACAATGCCTGGTTCTAGCAGAACTGCCCTCCATCAACACCGCTGAGCAGTTTTATGCACCTTACAGAAGCTTACTGAGATAAATGTCAAATATTTTTCAGCTGCAATTTGGTCTGTTTCTTATATCTCCCACTCAATTCCTTATTCCACAGGAGTTAGGCTGAATTCAAGTATCCATGGAGCTGAGCTATCTACACACATTCCAAGAGGTGGCTTACATTCCAGATGAGCAGAACTGACAAAGAAAAACCTGATTTGCTGAGTACTTGCACTTACTTTATGACAGGTTTTGTCCATTAAAGCCAGGAATAGTGAGCAAAGTAAATGTATTTGAAGAGCTGCTTTCACTACAGCCCCATCAATTAAATGGATGCAAATTATTTATGCACTTGTCCTGCAAAGACTGATGGATAGCATCAACACAGGACACCTGCTCCTCAAAAGGAGCACAAATACACACGAGCACTGCTCAACAAATGCAAAGATGCTCAAAGTAGGACTCTCAAATTTGCAACAAAATGTCAAGCACATCATCTTCACCCATTCCTCAGAAGCCAAAGTAATGCTGCAAGCACCAAGAGACAGCTGCCTTAGACTGCAACCAGAAATACTTTCTGCTAAAGCTCAAAATGTACTGTTTATATTTATCTTTGGCTGAAACTCATCTTCGCTCCCAAAGCTCACACTGTATTTCAATGTACACAGAAGATGTTTGTCTCAGCTAAGATTACATCCACATAAATTTTGAGACAAGTTATTTACCTAAAAAGGCAGCCTTTTAGTATTCTCCTGGTTACAACTGTTTGGAAAGATCAAAAAGACTTTGGTAATCAAATTTAAATTAATATTTGCTAAAAGTGGCTCAATGTCAGACAGCCGCACTTCTTTGGAGGTCTCCTCCTCTTCGTGAGAGTGATTAAAGATTTAATATCTCTGCTTCTGCCAGTGGTAGTTCATCTAATGCAGACCACTGGGACTAGTTTAAACATATTTGGTTGTTTTTTTTATTAACGTATTATTTATAAAAATGTACTTAGAATTGCATCAACATTTCAATGCTAAGAATTCATTTTCTGGAATCTGTTTTTACCTGGTGCAAATACCATTCTTTCTTGCCTCAAACTTAGCAAAGAAATTTCTAGTAACAAAAACACAGTTTGTGTTCTGCTTGCTTCTGCTCAGAAGAGAAGAGAAACTATTTTTTTGCTTCTGATTTGCTCAGTTAATTTTCACATATTTATTTTTGTTACCACAACAAGGACATGTTTTGACAGAAGAACTTTGTCTTCTATTTTCCTTGCATACCACAGTAGGGACCATATTCAACAAGCTATTTATGTTCCTTATTTACCACTGGTTTCATTACAATAGGTCTGTGTTTTATTGGCTTTCCCATTTATTCCACCAAGAATTACGAACTGAAATAGTCTCTTGGATCTGGCCTGAACTATGTGCTCCATTGCCCCTTCTTAAATCACAGCCAGAAAATTTTTCTCCCAGCTCTTAATTGTTCTCCTCTCCTATTTCCAGTTGGCAAATTTGACTCTGAACTCAACATGATTGTCTCTGTGAAGAGAAGGAGAGATCGATCTACATTAACCATGTTTTACATGCACATTTGGAGATTCTTCTCCTGGGATCTGCCAGTGTAAGACAAAGAGTTAATTTGAAACACATTATCTCATTATTCATGGCAGAGGAATGGGAACTACTGGCAAGATGCCAAGTCACTACCTATTTCGTGTCTGAATTGACAAACAGGCAGCTGTTTTAAGTTTAGGCTGGTCTTTCCATGGAGGGCTTTAGTTTGCTTTTTTTAAAAAAGAGGTATTCTGGGAGTGAAACTCCTTGGCTAGTATGTGAAAGGGGCTTCCAGCAAGCAAAATAATACAAACAATACATTAAAATGTGACTGGCAGATTATCAGCATAATAGAGGGGTAGCATAGGTGTCAGACAAAAGCCATGTCTGTGACATGGAGAATGCTGCTGATAGAAGCAATAAGGGAATAATTTAGCAACAATTACTCTCCTCGAGGTCATGATTTGTGCTGCTGTCAGGCCACAGAGTCTGGCTCATCTGCCAACATTGTCCCAATAAGACAGCAGTGAGATAATTTGTCCTGATTTAAGAGGTGAGATGATGCCTGGTTTATTACACTACAAATTCTTAGCATGGAGCCCTGAAACCACCCTCCACCACCAGAATGAATAGGCAGCAAATGATGAGCAGCAAAGTATAGGCGTTGTACTGACTTCACCCTCAAAGAGACACCACTGTCTGGGTAAGACCCACAGAAGAGAGAATGCTTGTCAAGACCAAGCCAAGGAAAGGAGCCCCAGAACCTGAGGTACAGGACATGCGGGAAGTCTGCAGGAGAGCTGCTCTGTGTCAAGAAACTCCACATCACAGCAAGCCCAGGCTTGACAATTCTTTGTTGAGATCCTTGGCCACAACTCTGCTTTCTGAAGTAACAAGAACTTGGGGGATCAAGCTAAGCATCCTATTCCAGACGAGCAAAATTGTTCAGAGCTCTCTGCTAAAAACACAGCTCCTGTTTCCTCTACAAGTTCTTCCTAAAGAAAAGGTTTTCCTACTTTGAAGCAACACCAGCATACTAAGTACAAAGGATGCATGTGTCAGTGGTACTTTTGCAACAGATACCACAGCACTAAGCAAGAGCAACCTGCCCAGAATATGTAGCTGGTTTTCTGTGTTCCTGCTGGAGAAGTCACAAGACAAGAGGGGAAGCATCCTAGAAGCTTAGAAATGATGCAGTTTCATACACTAAGGCATTTTCCTTGCTCAGAGGGACCAGAATAACTATGAGGCTGTATTTGTTCTTCATCATGACTCCCCTGTGATTGCCAAGACTCCTGCATGTTCACAGAACTGCTGTATGCTCATGAGTCAAACCGTGAAACTCACGAGGCCAACTTGAAAAAAATGACCAAACAAAAAATAACAAAACACCACACTGTGAGATTTTAAAATAGAATTTTTCTGTTATTTTATTTCCTTCATGGTTCTCAAATAGGAGATGCGAGATATGCAAGATGTTTCAGCATTTTCAGGTCACATTTCTGGGCAATCCCCTGGTTCCCAGAACTGGAGCCTAAAGGAAATTATCATCTACCCCAGGTCTAATATGACAGAGAAAGGAAAGCAACAACTCAGCAAGACAAACACCCAAGAGCATGAGGTTGGTCCTGGGTCTGTTTAAATCAGCTGGAATTGTACTGCACATTGCAAGAGAAGCCTCCAGGTCTTGTGCTCCCAAAAACCCAAGGGAGGGAAAGCCTGAGCAGATATCACTTTGGCTTTTCTCCAGTCCTTGAAAAAACAAAAAAAAAAGCAGCTTAAGAGAAACCCATCAGCTTTACAGTGATATATCTGAGAATGTCACACTAACAGAGTGCCCCTGTCTTAAACAGTAGCCCTGATTGTGCCCTGGCTTTGAAGAATTTCCTTGGAGCAGCTTAAGAAGTATTTTTAGGCTGAGATACTGGATTTTTTACTGCAGCTACCAATGCATGTTATCTTCTGCTGTTTCTGTTATGGGTCCATTACCCCCAGGAAAATACTGGGCAGGGAGCATCACCTTTTACAACTGCAGCAGCCAGACTGCCCAGAGCTCATCCATCAATGTCCAGAATATACAGCTCAGTAAAACAGTCAGGAAGATGACTGGACTGTGTAAGAGAACACACCAATCACTACTTTAAACAGCACAGGGGAGTTCAAAGGGTCGAAGGTGTTTCATTCCTACCCACATCCTCATTTAATAGTATTTTCAACGGCTCATTTCAGAACCATCTACATTGCCATTCCAAACTATATGCAGGATGATCTGCAGCAATGACTGAACTTACATGAAGGAGAGGCTGGGGTGGATTTTTACTTCTAAATGTTGAATGCCAAAACAGCTAGCATGGTCTGAAAGACTGGTGAGTAAATACTTGTGGTTCAGACAGCAAGATTTAGGAGCATACTTATGAAAATTGGCTTTATACACTCTTTATATAGCAATATACTCACCTTTGTT
>VZTT01037969.1:39327-51237 GCA_013400855.1 Buphagus erythrorhynchus | reverse complement strand
GAATAACATGAAAGAATGTCTAAATTTGAGGAAAAAAAAAAGCCTCAAGTTACTACCACATAAATGCTAGCACAAAAGGATCTAGGGAAGCATCTCCCTAGGAAGTATTCATTGCAGTGTTTTAGAATTACACATACTCAATTTATACTGCCTTTCTAGGACAGCAGTTCAGTGATGCCAATCCTACAGAGCCTACAGAGATTAAACTGTACACCAGGGGTTTGTGGAACAGGACTACTTGCTTAAATCAGGATGTAAAACTGACAGCAGCCATGGCCTTCAGCATGTGAAGAGTTCTGGGATATCATTATTGCTACACACATAGTTTGGGGCTCCTATTATTCAGTGTATTCTGTCATGATGTATAAAACACTGCATCAACCACGAAACTTGGAGAATTTAAATTAGCTTTTATTTTCTTTCTGTTCATATGCCCAAGTCAGAACACCTACCCTTCTTCCTAGTACCTCCTGCCAAATTTTAAAAAACACAAGCATGTAACAAAAAAAGGCACTCGAGTAACCTCTGCTGCACTAATCAACATCAAAGCTAATAACTCTCAGCTAATACCACACTTATGTTGTTATTGGCCTGATAACTATAATGTGATGATCTTCAAAAGCAAAGGGGACTTCAGGAAATTTATCAGGCATTGCCTTTTCATATAACTTTCCCCAGGTGATAAGAGAAAATCATGCAAGGATCTGGCACAGCTCAATCTTGCAGAATGGAAAAATAAAAGGAAGTTTTGTCAGTGGCTTCAGCAGCTGAGAGACCAAGGTGCAGGTGAACTCAATGTGGAAAGGCAGACTGGGCAGTAAAGATGACACTGCACCTAAGCCAAGAATGTGACAGTAAATACCCAAATATCCACATCCAACTCCATAGCTGCATACCTGAACAAAACCAGCCATGTTTCACAGAGTCACACGTTTCATCAACTCCAACAGCAATTGCAATAGTCCTCACTTCTGAAAGCCAACAGCTTTCACACAAGTGTCTAAAGGACATCTCAGCTCAGGCACTGAGCATCCTGAATCTCCTTTTTCATATTGAAAAGTTCAGAGACTGGAGTTATATAATAATAAATACATTCATAAAATAATAATGTGTCTCTATTGTACTATTTACTTTGTTGTGAGAACTTGCCTTTTCATTTTCCATTTAAAGGGTTTCAATGTATTTTCCCATGTGAAACATGAAGATGAGTCACATCAGTTTTTATATAAGAAAATACAGGCTTCTAGCTCTCATAATAACAAAAACATGAGAAGGGAACATTTATCAAAAAGCCCAACAACAAACTAGGAGAGCTGATTGACAAAACAGCTCAAGTGCTCAGGAAGCCTCGAGCATGTTTTTCCCACTAGTGCTGCAAATTCAATATGTATTCTGCTTGAACCTGTAAAAAATACCAACTGGAAATTCAATATGTATTCTGCTTGAACCTGTAAAAAATACCAACCAAAATGTTGTAACTTGAAATAAGAACAGAGGCAAAAAAATTGCCCTGTGTGCTGACATGCCATTTACCTGCCTGCTAACTGCCCAATTTGGGGACCATTTCAAAGACTCCATGTTATAACAGTTGAGATGAAAAGATATTTAGTTCCTTACAGCATTCATTGGTTTCAGCTTCTAGAAATTGAGAGAACTAGGTTAGCATTTTCATTTCTGCACACCCCCAAGGGATGAAAACAAGTTGATAAATTGTAACAGCACAGAGAAATCCATGCGAAAAGCTATAAACTGTCCTCACAGTGCCAATGTAAAGTCTGCACAAAGCTCAAGCCCATCATGACCAAAAGATAGATAGATGGTCTTATCAGATAGAACTGGGTGAACACAGGAAAGAAATAAGTCATACCTGGAGAAGCTGACTTGAATGAGGAAACAGCAGTACTGAATTTTTCTTTAGATGTGATGGCTCAGATTTAGAACAATGAAGATACTTTTATGAACATTTTAAGTTTTATATAAAGTATTTTTGCCTTACCAGAAGAAAACTACGGGGTATAATTCTTGTTTACAGCAGCAACTGCTTTCCACTGATCTGTGTAAAGAGACAGAAATGTAATTTTCCAAATCTGAAGATCCTTTTGCCTTGCCAGAACAACAAAAACATTACAAGTGTGAGATGTTTGTCTAGGTGTTTTTTCTCCTTTTAAAGAAAATTTATGTTAAAATAAAGTGTGCAAATAGGGGAATGGCATAGCTAACCTCTTGATATTCTTTATAGCAGGAATTAACCTGGAAGCTGTTTCAAGTAACTAACAAAACCCATACCCATTAAAATCTACATAGTTCTCATTGCAAGAGTAACACAAGCAGAAATTAAGAGAGGTTCTCACAGTGGAGCCTTTTCAGAGTCTATCTGAAATTTCAATGATCATAGGACTTCTGGTACAAATAGGAAAAAAGACCAATTACAAATTGGGATTAGATGGTGTTCACTTCCAAATTTAAGGACACATAGTTGAGATAGCCTGGTTACTGAAAAATTAAAAACATGAGGCCTTTAGAAAATATTTTGCAAGGATATGGCGAGCCACAGGTCTCTATGACTAATGCCTGTATCTGGCAACTTCGTGAAGCCTTTAATAAAGGACAACAAATACCCAGATAAATACAAGCTCCTTGCAGAGTCAATACAGCTGCTGTAAGGGGAGCCCTGCCTTTCCAGTCTCTTGGAGTTCACACGAAATGTCAGCAGCCAGGTGAATAAAAGTGATTATCTCACATAATCCAGATTTCAAGAAGAGTTGTAATAAAGATCTATATCTTAAGTTCTCAAAAGCTAAAAGCTTCAGGATAAAAAGAGATGTTTCTGAAGAGAAAAAGAATAATATAAAAGTTAAGAAACATAGAACTAAGGGTTCAGCTCCCAGTGAAAGGAGGTCATCAGTGAAGTTCATTAGGAACCCACACTGAAGTAGGGAAGACAGCATTATAAATCCACAGCTAATCTACATGAGACCCTGGTCCTCTCATCTCAGACAAGATAAATTAGAGCTGGAATATGCCCATGGAAAGGCAGCAAGAATGATTAAAAGTCAGTCTAAGGAATGACTTATTAGTCTGGAAAACACCTGACTTAGGAGGAAAAAGGTCTGTAAAAGGATGATTGGCATCAATGCGCATAGTGACTGATTGCTTGGTGTCTTCTCCAAAGCAGGACCTTGAATCTACTAAATGAGCTAACAGCACCTCTGCTTTTCACTCAGACAGGGTTAGCACATGAAAGGACACCAAGTTCAAGGAGTTGACATCGGCTCAGGAGGAGACTGAATCAGAAAACTGAGTTTTCTTGCGAAGCAGAATGCAGGATACAAAAACTGGTGCCTGGGTTTCAGTCAAAGGCTTCAAATTTTATCATCTGGCAGCTGGGCAGGTGAAGCTGTTAAGGGGTTACTGCAATATACAGACATGTCAATAATGTCTCCTGCAATAAAGTAAAAAGACCCCTACACTGAAGCTTCTGCATTTATTTTTACCTTCAATTTAAATCTCTTCCTTGCATCTATGAATACAGAATCAGAATGTACACAGAATCCAACTGGAAATCTTTCTACAGCATTGCATTAGGGAACCAGCTTCACTATCTGTAAGATGAGCAAACAGCTCAACAGAACAACAGATGTTACAGAATTATTGATCATCTCCTGGTTTATCACATTTCCACTATGAGGAAATCACAGCTTCATCCAGTGTGGTTTGAAAGCTGAAGCAGGCGCTTGCCATAAATGCTGGTCTCATTTCTTCATTACAGACTCCTTGCTGGGCTGGAAGCAGAAAGCTCATTAAATGTGACTTGTAGGTCTAATAGTTAACTTACAGAACAATGAGAGAAGTCTACATTAGCTCGGTCCAGAAGGTGGCTGCACTTAATTGCTTCTTTCAAAGACCTGTTCCTTTATGAAGAATGGTGGAGAATTACTGATCATTACCAATTTGCTGGGACACTTAAAACAATCTCCTTACACAGAAAGCATTCGCTGAAATTATCACTATTTACACTGCCTGATGAGCTTTTGCTCCTCTTTGCAATCTGGAAGTAGGCCACCGCATTAATAGATTCTCAGACAGATTTAAGCAGGAAGGCATTAGTATGTCCCTGCTAGTAATAACAGTGCCATGGCAGAAGTACCAGTGAGCCTGCTGAAAAGCAATAACAGAGATATCTATAGTCTTTGTGCAAAATTAAATTGCAGTCATGGAAATTAAAATCAGCACTGGTTTGTTGGTTAATCAATGGCTGAGGTCTTACAGAGTAGTTCTGATTTTAATGAATTGAGCATAGAAATGCCAGTCAAGTAGATATTTAACCCTAAAATAGAAGAAATATGGTTCTCTGGTTGCTGCTGAATTAGGCTGGGGATGGAGCTAATGGCATAAAGATGACACATTTTGATCCAGACCTGTGCAATCTTATGCCAGGTACCTCTGTAAAGAACAATCCTTAAGGGATGCTTGGAGACCAACAACAGCCCCCTCCCTACCCTTCACATCTCACTAAAAGGCCTGAGGTTTAGAAGAGCTCTGGTCCTCTTTTCCTTTACCTGACGTACTCCAAATCCCCCCTCAACATAGCACTTGCTGAAAACAACAAACCAGCCACACTCCCAGCCTCTTTTTCACAGTTGCATCCCCAACAGCAATCATTGTAGCACAGAGCCACTGGTGTCAAACATAAGGGAGAGATTATTCATGAAGGGCAGCTCAGGAGTCACTTCTGCCATTTATTTCTGCACTCAAATGCCTCAGAGTCCTAAAGGCAACCTTAGCTTCTTCCCATATCGCACTTACTGATGTAAAGGCCATAAGCAGAAACATCATGATACAGAAACAAGGAGGTAATGGTTTGGGTGACTATTCTCCCAAATCCTGACTAAGCATTCTTCAGCACACTGAAATCATTAATACCTCGTTCCCATGGCAGCAGCTCACTTTAGAGCAGTTTAATTCCACCCAAGACTAACATGCAATGTTGGAAGTTATTCAAGTACCTACTACCAACTTCTTCCTACAGATCCACAGCATGTGAGGCAAGAGTCAAAGCTTATTTCACTGGGTTTTTCTTGGCTAAACTTTTGCATTTCAAAAAGCAGCAGAAAACCCCATCAGAAGACCTGTACCAGGTCAAAATGAAGACAATTCCATTAAAATGAAGACTGTTCTGGAAGGAAAGGAAGGTGCAGCATGCAGTTAGTTGGCAGCTGTGGCACAGGGTGCTGGTCGCCTGGCACAGCTCTTGCGCAACGCAGCAGATTGTGCTGAAAAACCCTTTCAATGAGAGGGTGAAGGAGGCTTGAGTAATCAATAAAGCAACCAACGATAACACAATACCTTTGATCTGCTTTTGCTTACTCAAATATCAGCTCCTTAAAAATCTAGGAATAAAGAAATACAGTAACCAGACACACCTACAAGTAGACTCCTGAAGTTATACATTTACTGCTACTCTACCACTGAACAATATAGGGAAAATTAAGTAACTAAGTTCCAGGCACCTTTTAAAATGTGCTTCTAGCCAGCTGTAGAGAGCTGTGAATTCCCTTACAGTTTAGATGTTAAACCTGAAGACATAAAGGACTTCAAATACTAAGTAGTTAACTGCCAGCCAATTTTAAAACAAAATACAAGACAATATTTGCCTTGTAATTAGTCATATACCACATTGTTTCTCACCAGCCTGTTCATTTCCAACCCCCTCTTAGCCAAACAAGCCAGAAATAGCTCTCTGAATCCTAAAATGTCCCAGCTCCAACCATTTGGTAACTCAAAGCAGTCTAAGAGCTAAGAGAGCCCTGTCAGCTACAGTCCTTACAAAGGCATACATTAATCCAGCTTGCATTAGGGAAATTATCGCTGCTCTACTCTTTTTTGCCATCTTCTGCTCAGGAACTATGTCTCTCTGCCAGGCAGCACCAGCATGCCACTAGAAATATGAAGAGGAGACAAAATTAATCAGGAAACCAGTAAGTTAAGCAAGGAAATAGGCCTGGGTGGGATGAAGTGACACAATCTTGAGAAGCAAAATTAAGTCTAGTGTCACATCAAGCCTGGCTGAAGGCTTCCGTTCCCAACTTTTCCCTGGGACTGCTGTCACCTAGGGCCATCACCATGGCAAGTAATGAAGGCATAAAAGAAGAAAAGTCAAGTGCCCAGCACAGCCAGGTCCAAGGATGCTGTGCAGTCTCATGCACAGCCAACATGCCAATTAGCCATTCTGAACAGTCACACTAAAAAATTAATTCTGTAGACCTTCTTTTCTGTTTGAAGGCTGAGAGACCTAAATTTGGATCTGCATGCTAAGCCTGGCACATCTCTGAAATAAGCTCAACAGCAGCAGCAACAGAAAGCCAAGCGTAGGTAGGAGCCAGCAAAAAAAAAAAAACAAAACAGAAGTGCAAGCTGTACAGTTCCAAGGTGGAAGAGACATCTTGGTGGCAGGAGAAATACACTGTTGTTCCAAAAAAAAAAGAAAAAAAGGGAAAAAATACATCCCAAAACAAGACAAAAAACAAAACAAACCCAACCTCGAAGCTTTAGGCACCCTCCTATTAAGCCTGATTATGCAAAAGCTGGTTTTCTTCCAAGGACACCACCAGACACAGGTGGACAAATTCCACTGGTACAGGCAGGGTTGCTGAGAAGGCATTTAAGATCAGCAAGATAACATTTAAACCCTCCATTCCCACAGGCGGGGAAATTCCCATACTTTGTGCTTGCTGGGACACATTCAGCTTTCCCTCTGCTGTACTCTTCAAGTGTCTCAAACTCACTGCTACCAGTGCTTTCCTCATACGCTGAATGCGCTCAGCACATTTGGGCCCCACCAGCTACTCCACAACCTCCTTGAACTGAGAGGGCACTAAAGGGTAGAAGAAAATATCAATCTGCTGTCCAAGCTCCTCATAGTGAATTCCTGCAAACAGTTTGCTGTGCTCACAATGTCAGCTCACCTTTAACATTTTGTCCATAGTAACTCTATGGTCCTTCTCAGTAGGGCTGCACAAAAACCAGCCAGTCCCCAGCCTGGCTAATGCTACCATCCAGTTCAGCCTACAACAAATACTCAGCTTTTTCCAAAAATAATACCCATTTAATTCCTTTAAGGTCAGTAATTCTGCTTCTTGTAAAACAATTGTAGCAGTCTTAAGCCAAGTCAGAGAAACACGAGCCGCACCAAGTGTTGCGGAAGTACTGGGACATACGCAAGATTGCAGGGTCTAAACCAAGCCAAGGACCTACAAGAGGCTCAGGCCAGGTCTTAATTCAAAGGAGTGTGTATTTGACTAATGTTTGTCATGCAAACTTCTTAGGATTTCCCAATTTCTGTTTAAAGAAGCCTCTTGTGCCCAGTGATTGGTGAAATTGGCTGTAGTCCTGGGAACAGTAACAAAATCCATTCTGTGCTGCAACAGTACAGCAAATATTTCTCAGAGGCAACAAAAATGAAAACACTTTGATAATTTCTGTTTTACTGGGGAAAACAACATTTTCTAGCCCTTACAATTTTTCTTCCCCACAGGGTCAAACCTTTGCCATTTCAAAACAAGCTGATTGTCACCGATATATTGCATGTGAATGCTTCCCTGCTACCTTGTTCTGTCCCTTATTGCTATCATAAAGTAAGCCCATACATTCCTAAGACAACAAATACCCATCTTTAATAAACTAATGGTCTGTGTAATATCCATCACAATGAAGCTTTGATGTTAGATTAGAAGCTCTAGGTATTACCATATGAGTAAACAACAATTTTTTAGCCAGGATAATAACAAGAAGCCTAGATAAGCAAATAGCTGAAGCGGGCAATTGCTTGGCAAAAAAAGAAGCACAAAAAAAATGAAAAATAAACCCAAAAGAGCTAGACTGAAGTAGAGAACTTCCTCTTGAACATTCTATTAGAACTGACAAAAGACTCAAAACTCTCTGAACAGAGTCTCTTTGTAAATTATATTTCCTAATATCATCTTCTAATAGCTGATTAAGCCCTGCAGCTCAGCAAGCCAAGGCAGCCCAGCTATCTGATCTCTGTTCTCGCAGATACTCAGACTGTTCTCTCGGTTATGTAGGCTGCCTTGACAGATAAACCAGAGCATAAATAACAGAAGAGAACCGAGCACCACATTCCCTGTCGCTTGGCTTTTCACTCTTTTTTGTATAAAACCACACAGGACAGCAAAATATTTTCATAGGTAGGAGTCATTTATCCATTGTAGAACAAGTGAAGTCAAAGGCCAGAAAACCACCACCCAGCCATCCTTGCTGCAGAGAGCTTGTTGGGGCAAAATCATCTGACCCTGTCTCCTTCATCTGTAGTAGGAGTACTGCTACTGATTTTCAAAGGAGGCATCTCAGTGTCTCATTTAACATATCCAGAAGTTCACATTAAATAGCTAAATCTACAGCACATTACCTGAAATCAGGATTATCACAGGTGGGTTTTTCTGAGGTAGCAGGAGTCCGCGAGCAGAAAGGCTCACAGAATCGACTAGGCTGGAAGAGATCTTTGAGATCACCCATGACCAAACACCACCTTGTCAACCAGACAATGGCACTGAGTGCCACATCCAGTCTAAATGCATTTCTATATTTCTGCTTGTCATTTAACAGAGCTGGTGCAGATATGAGAGAAGGATGCAGGGAAGAACATTGTTTGCTCCGAAACTTCCCAACTATTTGTATTTTGGATCAATCTTGAGATTGGATTGAGCTACAAAGGAGCAGAGAGATGACAGAGGAGAGGCCAAGACAGCAATGCTATCTCACGCTTCCTTCTGGCTTGCAATTGTAGAAACATCAGAGCTTTCAGCTCATACACCCGACAGACTCAGCAGTGCAGCTCTAGATTTCCAAGGTCCCCATAAATCATTTCCCCTTGAGCTCCATGGTAGACAGCTTCATATTGTGTGACCTTAGGGGAGAGGGAATTGCATTTTTATCATGTATCTTCCTGGGGGACTTTTCCCATTGACATACCAGTAGGTGCCTTGGCAGCTGACAACAAACCCTGTCTCTGCTACAGATCAATCTCCACCTGGAGAAGCAGATTGGGTCAGCTGCACCTTTGGGCTCTTGGGTGAGTGTCCACACTCAGAACATCACTGTGACTGGGGAAAGAGCTGACATCTTCACTTCACTTTGTTTAAACCCATACATCTGCTAAAATAGCACTTTGTTTCCCAAATTCTTTCATCACCAAGGCTTAGGAGAGGCAGTCTTTATTGCCAGTGCCTGGCCCTAACACTAGGTTAGGATTGCCCCATCCCACTTATCTTAGAGCTGTTTGCTAGGTAGATATCCTGGCAAAATTCAGACTCTGATTTTCTACACTGTAATTCTGGAAAGTCAAACAAGATTTCTTGCAGTTGCCAAGATGAACACGACTTGCACCATTCACCAGTCCTTTATTAAAAACTTTTCATGACTTCTCTTAGGGAACTCCCCAGAGTACTGACTCCTTCTCTCTGCAAGTTTCCTTCTTCCTCCTGCATGACTAGCTAACCCCAGCCTGTCCCTTACCCAGCCACCTAACCCTGAATGTCCCTCACACAGCAGCTTACCTTGTCTGTCCCTTGCACAACTGCATGTCCCTTCTTCCTCACAGCACAGCCAGCACACTCCATCCCAAACTGCAGCAGAGTCTGGTCCTCAAGCTCCAAATCCAACCGTTGACCAGCTAACCCACTCTAACACCCATCCTCATTGGACAGGCAAGGCTGTTTCCACTCCTCAGTAATCAGTACAGCTGTAATTCACTGAGGAAAATTCCCTTCTGCACTATCCTTACAAACCATCCTCCCATAGATCTCCACGAATCCTGCTGCCAATAGGCAGTCACCTGAATAATATGTAAAAGTATTTATTACCCACCATGTCTGCCTGGGACAAGAGGGCATGTTCATATCCAAAATCTGACACTGACAATGGGAAAAAATCAATACCATTTTCAACATTTAGCTACAAAGATATTGCTTTCTAGCACCTATTTGTACTTAACATGAAATCAGCTTTGGGATCCATGTTTAAAATGGATTCTTAACAGTGTCTGATTGAGTAGCAATAGCCAGACTGTAGAAAACAGCTTTGTTTCTTAATTCAATTTGTGCCTCACAGAGCATGGGGCATTTAGCCAGATGGAACAGAGCCTGCAGTACATTTTCCTGGGAGTTGTGCAAGGATAAGTCAACAAGCAACAACTTAGACTACACCAGCCTGCTCTAGCCCAACAGCAACAACTTTCTACTTGCTAGCTGCCAAAATTTTTAAAAAATTAAAACTATTTAAAAGAAAAAACCCAGATGAGCATATGAAAGAAAAAAAGAATCAGAATGCATCCTCACAGCACCCTATTACTTGCAGTATCATTTGCATAATACACAGAGTGCTGAAGAGGAGCTCCATCTTTACCCCTCAGGAGTTCAGTGACAAGACTTTCTGTGTAAATTTGCTCAAGTAGATTCAGTTACAGCATGCTCTCAGGTTATCAGTCAGTGTCCTTGGTTGCCCCAGTGAAATTTAAAACAGGTTCACTCAACATTATGAAAACAAAGAAACTCAAGCTGCTGGTAAAACATAACCTTTTCAGGTGACAGCTGTGAGCTGCCTCTGGTCCATATGACATTTTACAATAAGAACTCTATCAGCTGACAGCTGCAGCACAAAAAGATGATTTTGGAATTGAGGTCAGCTAGAGCTATTCCACTAACACCTACACAACTCTCTGCCACAAATAAAAACCTTATCCCACAGGTCCCATGAAATGCGGGACAGTAACACCCTTCCCCATGTCCTGGGGGTCCGACTGTGCAGTTTCTGTGTAACCAGAAAGAGCAATAGCCTAAGAGTTGATGGAGAGAAGCACTTGCAGAGGATGTCTCTGCAAAGGAGGGATGGAATAGTGAGCCACTGAGCTCTTTCCCTCCTTCAGAGCTTTTAGGAGTGGTGTTCAGAGCCAACTCAAACAATGGTAATTTTTTATATTTAAAACTTCCTGGTATTAGAAAGATATAAACAAATGGTTCACATGGCAAAGAATGCCCAGTCCAAGACCAAGCATAAAACACAATATAAATGCTGACGCTACTGATAGTCAAGTATTGTACACTTGCTTAATTGTACACTTGCTGCTGGTCCTCTTCCCCTAAAATGGAAGTCGAACACTCTGTTTACTATCTTTTCTTTTGGGCTAGTAGGAGCTCACACCTTTGAACATTGTGACTCCATCCTACAAACCTATACATGGGAACAGACTTTCCAACCCTGATTTACACAGAGCTTTGCAAAGGCACCAGTGATGTGATGATATTGGGAAATATCATGACACATCTGGGCCCCCAGATGTCAATTCTTAGGGATATAGCTCCGGGTTTTTATGTGTCTCAGAAAATGAGGCTCTAATTTCACTGGCATACTCTCTGATGCAATGTTAAGATGCATAAGAAAATAGTATGGGATGATTAACTCTGTCAAAGTCAACTCTGATCATCCTAACAAGATTCTTAGTAGACTTTTCAAGCTTTACACATTACAGAGCCAATCAATTATAACCTACATTAATGGGGCTAGGGGGGAATATCCTCTTTTTTTTTTTTCTGCTAAAGTTATGCTTCAAGTGGAGATTTTATTTAATACGTTCCCAGAAATACACCACTTCCTTCACATGTCTCAGGCTGGAAATGATTGCTGCTGAGTTTCCTCAATTTACTTGAAAGGGACAGTGGCACATGAAAAAGAGACTTGCATGACAGTGCTAAGAAAGGCATTGCAAACTTGCTCAGGAAAAGCTACTCTTGTGTGCTCTCCAGTGCTGGATAGGGACACATCTACTTTCCACATCCACATCCTGCTATGAATAGGGACACGTTCACTTTCCTCTGCTACTCACTCAGAGTTACACAG